>OX451389.1:19706443-19959146 GCA_949629135.1 Eremobia ochroleuca
TTGAACTACGTAATGAAGTTTTTTCTCAATTTAAGAGGTTTTGAGCACGTTGGAATTTAAATTGAAGGAACTAGTTTAATGTATTTTGCCTCGTGTGGCTTAGAAAGACCTACTTGGAAGTATCTAGCTTGAAATTAGAATATTTATGTAGGAGTAGGGGCTGAAGTCATAGGAAAAGAACTTAAAATATCACAATTTTATTGTAAAAATAAACTAGCATAAAACATAAAATAACATACATAGGTAAAAATACAGTGTTTTCGTCTTTTGTTTCAGTCTATTAAAAAGTAATTTGTGTATTTTAGTCTGTCTTTCAAAAACCACTGTCATCATATCTTTTTAAATATCTTGCACGTCAACCCAAGCATACGTATTTGGCATGCGTCATCTGTCTCAGTTACACCTTAGCATTCAGCTCTTTCACACAGTAATGCATTCATTAAAATTGCTTTCCTACATTTATATCTAGAAGTAAATATTATTGTCTGGTAATTATTGGGTTACCTACCTTACCGATTACCGATACTGATAGAATTCGTCAAAGAGGTATAGGCATAAGTAAATTCCTTCTTAAGCGGTCTTTTCGGCTGACATTTACACAATACATTGAAGATTTTCTCACTTATTGAAAGTTTAACTGAAAGTCAAGTGAAAATTTTACTTTCAAAAATTAATTCGAATGATCACATGCACAATGGCAGAATAAATATGTTTTTCAAAAATCTGTTATTACGCCTATGGACGTTTAGTGTCCCTTAAAGTGTTAAAAAGTGAATGCAAAAAAATCTAAAATAAAATAATTAATCCAAACAAAGACTTGTGAAACCATCACCAGTAAATTAAAAAAAAAACACCTTGAAAACATATGTGAAGTAAGCTAGAAATGAGCTGTCAATAATGTCAATCCCTAGCGTCAGGTGGAATGACAGCTCACTACACCTAAGTTTCCATGGTGAGATTGTTACAGAACCGATCGGCAGGTTGATTTTCAACCCATTTATAAACCAGACATGATTATTCAAAATATTGCTAACTGAAATATGACTGAAGTGAGACAGCTTATGTGCAATACTTTTATGCCTAAAAACATAATGCCTGTACTCTCATTTCGAATTACCCTTAAGTGCCGCCATTTGTTACAGAGTTGTGTGAAAATAATTACGCTATTATCTTCATATTTCGAGGGAAAATTTAACTTTTTTAATGGACCGGAATTTGCTAAATGGCTTTGTAAAGGTTTCGGTTTTTATTTCGTTCTTTAAATACTTTGCAGTCCTTTAAAAAGACTGCGATACTGTTACGGTATCAGGATGGTCAGTTACCGTCAAATGGGGTGAATAGGAACTGAGGGGTGAATCGGGGTGAAACTTTTAAATGCATTTTAACGTTGATGTAATATACTTTGTTGCCAACAAGGACATTTTATCGTTATATATAATATAGTAATTAGTATTGTATATATAGGATGACTGGTAATTAGTGACCGATACTGAAACACATGATTCTACTCATGACAACAAACAAGTTTTATAATGGGACAAAAAGTGAAATGACGAAAAAAAATCAGCTGTTCCCTACATTTTGACAATTCGCACGAACATAAATGTAGGGAACAGCTGATTTTTTTTTCGCGATTTCGGATTTGGTCCGATACTAAAAGTTGTTTGTAATGATGAGTAGAATCATGTGTTTGAGTATCGGTCACTAATTACCAGTCACCTTATATAAGTTTTGTCAAATCAATATCGTGCGTAGCAGGGGGGGATCACACATGAATAGTGATTGTTATCGTCATGAATTTCACCAAACTTTTATACCTACCTCTCTTATAGAATAAATTTTGAATTTTTAACAGCTTTTCCAACAGACGCGCAGAATCAGGCTTTTCTGTCAAACGTCACTTTTATTCCACGGATAAAAGATATCTGACCTTGGTGAAATCAGACATTACTAACATAAGCACTAAAATGGAAAGAATCAAAACAAGACAAGAAACAAAACACATTTCATTTGTTTATTCTACTCGTAAACCTGATTTATTTCTAAGTTGTAAACTATATACCGATTGAAGAGAGCTGTTCAATCAATTCCTTAGACTTGTGTAACGTTTGCAGTTTATAGTGATTGCTTTAGATGCTACCACGATGAAATGTTTTATTGCCAACGAATAGTTTTACAAATCTCCTTTTAGTTTTAAATCTACTTTGTATTCTCTGTATGTTCAGGAGAGAATGATAGCGTGACGGTTGTCAGGGGAGAATGGAAGAAGAGAACGAGTTGCATCGACCCCAAGTAACATAGGACAAGATAAAAATCAAAATTAAAAGTCATTTATTTAAACTAGGCTGAGAATCAGCACTTTTCGAACGTCCAAAATTACAAAAGACAGTCCCCCAAAACGCCCGCCCTTCACCACTTCCTAGTGCTTTCGCTGGGGAGAAGAAGTGGCGCAACAAACTCCCCAGCAGCACAGCTGTCTGTTCAGTTAGAAAATACTTGATTGAAAGGGGCAGGAAGATGATGGTAATGATGATTCTCTCTGGCTCTGGTCTGAGTAGGCTGCCTCCTTTCTTTAACAACATATTATTATTACGTGGGTGGATCAAATATAAACCGGATTTAAGTAAAAAAAAATACGCACGTATTATTATACTCATAAAAAAAAGGAATATATTTTATTTTTCTACATAATCTCCCCTTCTATTAACACATTTTTCCCAGCGCAGGGGATGTTTCTTGATGCCAGTATCAAAGAATGTAGTCGGTTGCACACAAATGATTCCACTATCTGGTCAGTGTAAAACGGCGTCCTCCACTTGAATTTTTTTTTTGTGCTATTCCTACACTTGAGTTCTTGAAAGCGTATTCTTATCGAACTGTAGAGTCAATGGATGCAAAATTTCGGAATGTTTTATGCCCTCCCGTGTTAAAAAAATTATGATAAGTCGTTGCTCAACAGACTTATATACCTCCTGCTCATACATGATGCTACTGGCGCGCAATAAACTAAAGTGAGCCGGAGCAGTATACCCCCCTCCCCTAGATGATCCCCCCTAACACATACAACAGCACCAAGCGCGTCACTTCACTCAGCGACCAGTAATAAAAAAAAGTCCTGTTTATATTTGATTCACCTAATAATAAAAAACACAGGATGGCAGGGGACATCAACGCACAACCATTTACCATAGATACAGTAAATGAATAGAATAGAATATAATACTCTTTATTATGTACGCCATATAAATTACAGTTATGAATATTTAAATTTTACAAAGGGTGACATAATGGGCGGTCTTATCGCTATGAGCGATCTTTTAAAGACAACCTTTTGATGGGTTGAAAAGGGAAGGAGAGACAAATACTGTAGGTAGTCTGTGGTGTACCATTTACACCATACAATGAATACATACATAAAGTATTTTATAGTAATCTAAATAAATATATACATATAATAATAGACATGAAACAGGAGTAAAGAAAATATAATAATAAATATATAATTCTGAAATACAGAGGTGCATTGAAATTTTTCGTAAGTTATTAAAAAAAAACGGATGAAGTGCAAGTCGGACTCACGCACCAAAGGTTCCGTACTTTTGTAGGTATGTAACTACGAATTTACGGTTTTCGGATGTTTTCCTTTACTTTTGCTACATGACATTGCTTCTTGCCAAATTTTATGATTTTAGGTCAACGGGTCTTAGACGCCCTATAGGTTTTGATTCCCTTGCGAGTATCAAAATATGCGGTATAAACGGAACATAAACGCCCGTATCTTTTGATTGCGTTGACTTAGAAGTTTTATGTTTCTCACTGCTTCAAGAAATTGCAGTCCTGAGTATTTGATATTAATTTCAACTTGATAACTTCACGCGTTCCTGAGAAAAACGATCTTGACAGACGGACAAACAGACGGACAACGAGGTGATCTTATAAGGGTTCCATTTTTCCTTTTGAGGTATGGAAACCTATAAAATGTCGTTCAGTACATTTGACCGCATTGCACTTTTCTATAAAACAGCAGATTTTTTTTGATAAACAAAGAAAAATTTCTACTTTAGAGGGTCCTAGAATCATGTGCTGAATTCATGTTTACAGTTTGCTCGTCGATTTTCTTACCTAGACTACTAGACTTACTTTAGGCATAGTCTACAATAATAGTTGTAAATTGTTTGTTACAGAACAGTCTTTCGAACTGGGAAGCTTGTTATCAGAAGTGCCTCCATCCATTTTATGCCCAAAAATGTTAATGATTTACTTTACTGACAACTTAGTTTCAGTAGGTACCTACTGTTAGCGGTGGGCGCGCAAACCATACCGAAACATGAACGGTACTCCCTACACAGGAAAATAAGAAACAATATTGAATTTATTTCAAGAGGATGTGTTCACTTTTGCACGCCTGTCACATCGCTGTTGTTTTTTGAAAACAATCGTCGCATTATCAATTTTAAAACTAATAATTCTAAAGCTTGAGTAATTGAATGCAAACAAAGTCATTTTTCTACCCGCCTGCATGATGCAGGGTTTCCTTTTGCAGACAACCTTCGCAATACTTATGTCAGTCCTGAAGAACTTGGTTTTGTGGGATACTTAGATATTTAAACAACAAGATTAAAGTACATTTATCAGCTTACCAAACAACGTCAATGCAAATTCTTAACTTGACACACAAAGGAGCTAATCCGCTGAAGCGGCGGTTAACCTAATAATATGTTAAATGAACTGACTCTCATTTTGAAAGCGCTTTATACAATCGCTGTAAGCACTGTAAAGGTTACACACGAACAAATGAGTTGTGAAACCTTTTTCCTTTGAACCTCTTTTTTATTGTTTGAGGGTGTCAATGTCCTTGAGAATATTGAAATTAATAATTTGTTACCAGTTTTTTTCCTTGTTACGAAGGAAACCCGTTGTTGCTGATATTTTTGTCGCCTGGTTCATCAACCGCCTTGGCCGCTCGGCAATACTAAACCTTAAAATGTTACCAATAATAGTTATTATTGTCTGACAAATTTATTCCCAGAGGGGTAGTTGCGTAACATAAATAAAATGAAAATTGATCGTAATGGGTTTACTTTGACAGTTCACCCACATAATATTAGACTGTACAACTAGTGCATAAAAGAAGCCATTTTACCCCGAGATGTTTATATCCACCCGAGCCGCAGGCGAGTGTAGATAGATAGTTAAGTCGAGAGGTAAAATGGCTCGTTTATGCCTGAGTTATACACTCTGCTTTTCACTTCGATTGCGAGAAAATGAAACAGGCACATAGTACGAGTATATAGCAGTATTTTCACTGTTCAAAAATGTAATTTCGGCCACGAAACTTTTAAACTTATTTTTTTTTCAACAATAATCATTCGACTTAGATACTTCATACTCCCAAGTCATAAAAACTTTTTTTTGCATTTTTAAATAATAAATGATAAGTATTTTATCTGGTTTTATTAAATTAAAAAATTAAAGCAAATGAAATAAAATAACGACGTTAATCTGCGGCATTTTATTTTGCATGTGGATGTCGGGTTTGATTATCTTAGTCTTAGAAAAAAAAAATACTTTATGCATAAAAAGCGACTTTATGTCAGCTACGCACAACATAAAAACGAACTTTAGCATACTTTAGCTACCAATAGCATCAGTGGTTTAGTTTGTTATCTGTAAACTGTAGGCTACACTTGCAAAAAACTACATCTCTATTCACTCTATTACTATGATTACTACGGCGCAAGCTACGATTTTCGTAGCCTATCAACGTGCTACGAAAACGCTACGAATAGCATATATCCGTAGCGGTGCCCACTACTAAATTTATTATCCTATTTCGCCTTAATTAACTTGCCTTAACTGCCAATTTAACTTTTAAACACCACGTTGTATAACTTCAAGCTCGGTGTATCACTCATAACTAATTTACATTGGTGGAACGTGGCCCATTTGACAGGGGCTAAGAAAGGCTATTTTTCGTCAAATGCTCTGTGCTTCGAATATTAAATGCTGTTAATTATTTTACTTTAATACCCAATTATGAATTATTTATGGAGGTAAACGGAGTGAGGTCTTTTTATACATTTTAAGGGATTATTCATTATTAGCGGATTTACTCGTATAAAAGATTGATTGTTGCCTGATAATAAAATTATTATTATTATAATCTCAGAATAAACGTTACACGATGCCGAAACTTCGTGTGCAGTAGTTTTAGTTTGTTATGTTGTATGTAAATAAATTAAATTAATTGTATTTGTGATATTTTTTTGTGTATTATTTTATAAGTATTCTTATGTTTGTAGTACAGTAGTATGTATTGTTTTTTCTATGGACCCTAGTTGCCTGAAATAAAGGAATAAATAAATGTTTAATCTAGATGAGATTAAACATTTATTTATTCCTTAGGTCTTCAAATCAAAACCTCAACTGATGCATGGTTAAGGTTAAAGACTTGTTTTGAAAGCAAACGCTACAAACAAACTTTACAACCACAACTTTACAGTCAAAAATGAGATAGATGTCAATGTTGGCATGTTAATACGTGCGGGCGTAAAAGATCGCTCTTACGCCAGCACGTATTTGCACTACTGGGCCAAATATAAATCATAAATCTCAAGCCACGGATTTTGACATAACATTCCAACATCATCATCTGTCTAGCCTTTTCCCAAAATAACATTCGAACATATAATAAAAAAATCTAAAAGTTTGGCCAAGTCGGTAGTATTTCATCGCTTTGCAGCTTTTAGCGTATAATGTCGGGATGTTATGTCAAAATCCGTAGAGCTTAGAAGAACAACCGGTCACACAGACGACACGAAAAGGAACTTCGATTCGCATATAATGTTATTAAATATAGAATTATATACCTGCTTCACCAAATCCGAAACTCGGGTTAAATTAACTAGTAGATAAATAATTCAATACAAATCCTGTTCTCCTGTGTGTACAATTGAGGCAGGTAGCGCCTATCCTGGCATTAAAACCCCCTGGCATTAATAGTTTTTTTTTTTTTCTTAGTTTGTTTTGATTATTATTATGTTATTGTTTAGTCGTCATCTGCCGCTGTCGCGGGCGCATCTTGATTAATGTATGTGTTGTCTTTCGTCCCTGGCCCTGACATCAAGCGCTTGAGTACGAGGCTTTTGGCTACGTTGTATATTATATGTCTTTTTATTTTTTTTATTTTTCATTATTATTTTGTTTTTAATTTGTAACGTGCGTTTTGTTTGTGCAGAATAAACGTTCTTTCTTTCTTTCTTTCAAAACAGGCCCTAAATCTCAACACATTTTGCGACGAACACCAAAATCTGGCACACAAACTGGCTAACAATCCGAAACATAGTAACTGATACCTACAGCTACAGGCTAGTCATTCGCCTATCTATGCCGAAATCCTCACGGCAGAGCGAAGTTAGATTGAAACGCTCGGGTTGTAAATAGCTTGTTCCAATCCAGAACAGAATCGTTACATCAGTTAGCCGTTAGAGTATGAACACTAAAATAGAGAGCACAGATTACACGTAAAAGTTATAAAGCATACACAGGAGTGGGCTATATACTACAACGCGGCCCCAGTACGTGTTGGTAGATGTCACATGTCTTCGATTTTTTTGTTCTATAGCATGCTGGTTTCCTCACGATGTTTTCCTTCGCCGTTTTGAGAGCAGTAGTGATGTAATTGTTTACACAAATAAAGCTCCTATTTAGATTGAATAATCAAATAATAATAATAATAACCCCACCGCCGTATCTCTACGTTTACGTCGTGGTAGGGCTTGTGTGCTCCAAACTCTAGTACTACTCTAATACTAACTCTAGTAGCCTGTGCCGAGAGAGAGTTTACTTTGCCGGAACAGGTCTAGGGTGAGGAGCCAGACCAAGAGAGGTACAGAAACCCGCAGGGAAGCATGTGGCGAGCTGTTGGGCAGTAGCGACCCTACAGACCCTATCTCCCGTGAGAAGTCTTGTTCCTCGCCTCTGGCTTGCCTTAATTGGCCGACTGAAATGAACACTGACAAGGAACAGAGCTCCCAACCCTTTATTGCCTTTATTGGCCGGCTTGAGTGGAGATTCGCAAGAGCAAACGGACTCGGGGGAAGGAAGTATTCCAGTAAGAGCTCATAGGGATCTTGACCATCTTCCGGGCTCTGGGATTGCTCTGAAAGCCGTGGAATACCTCTCCACTCGTCAAACACCTCAGGACATGTTGCCCACGTGTTGCTACGTCACTATGTGCTAGCGACCGTTTCCGGGGGCCAATTATTGTGTGTGCAAGTCACCCCCTGCTGTTTTATCCGTGTGTGTATAAAACATTGATCAGGCAGGGGCCATTGTTCTTCCATAGTTCTTGGTAACCAACCCACTTTAGCCACACAAACCTATAGTCCAACTTTTTAATTTTCCATTTGCTGCAATAATTCTACACCAACCGTGGGTTGTTCTTGGATGCACTTGCATAGTGCTTACAGGGATAACCGTCGGATGGTGCCGCATTTCATTAAAATTTCCTAAGGGGCCTCTGCACACCCTTTTTATCACCCTATTATTCCCACTGCTGGAACACGTGCACAAGTGGTTTATAGCAACTTATGAGGTTTCGAATACTTCGTGCACCTACCCGTGTAACCTAACAGTAAGTTATTCGTGCGCTCTACAATTTAGTTAATGTAGTTATCATTAATTCTCTAGAGTAGTTACCCACTTGCCTATACACTATACAGTGTCATCGTAATGTGTGGCTAAAAGCGGAGTGGCTATTGTTAGGCTATAAGACAGGTGTCTTCAAGTGGAGGCAGTAATCAGATGTAACACTATATTGTACTGAACTACTAACTACTAGGCGAATACTAAGGATTTCATAGTACATACATAGCTAGCTAACAGGGAAAATTATTATTTTCTTTTTAACTTAAAACTTACCACTACTTTTAAATGGTAACTATATGTATATATGCCTATCACTACATAGTATAAAACAAAGTCGCCTCCCTGTCTGTCTGTCCCTATATGTGCTTAGATCTTTAAAACTCCGCAATGGATTTTGATGCGGTTTTTTTTAATAGATAGAGTGATTCAAGAGGAAGGTTCATATGTATAATACATGCATAATATAGTAGAGAAACACTGATAATTTTAGAGGTTTCAAATGTGATGTCGTAAATAAACACATTTTTTTGCGCTTACATTGTAAACGCTGGCTGAACCATTCAAGATAGATCAAAATAATGTACTACAGTATTGTACACCTTAGAAAGTTCTACAAAAAAGTCCGCGATGGTATATGTCTATCTCTTAGGGATAACCCACAATAACCATTTTTTATCCTTAACTTTTTACGAGAAATAATGGCTTATTTAAGAAGCAATTTTAGGCAATACAGAATTAATCCTTATCCAATTAAGTACAAGCATTAATTAAGCATCAAAATCCGTAGCGTAGTTTTCAAGATCTAAGCATACATAGAGACAGACAGACAGCGGGAAGCGACTTTGTTTTATACTATGTAGTGATCAGCATTGCACCCGTGCGAAGCCGGGGCGGGTCGCTAGTACTACTATATTATATAATAAAGAGGTAAAATTTGTTTGTTTGTTTTGTACGTAATCTCCGGAACTCTCAGTCGGATTTGAAAAAAATCTTATTGCATTTGATTGCCGACTTCTTGAGGAAGACTATAGGGCTAGGAATATTTAACATCACGCTAGGACCCTAAGGAACCGAGCAAAAAGAAAAAAGTCGGAAAGCACAATAAGCGGAAACGAAGTAATAACGCGGGCAGGTGATGCGATGTGACGGGGCGGGTCGGAGGGATACAAAATTTCACGCGGATGAATTCGTGGGTAGAAGTTAGTACAAAATAAATGAATAAGCGTAAGCAGCCTATAACGTTCCCACTGTTGGGAAAAAGGGCTCCTCTAGGTGAAAGGGAGTGGGCAGTAATCCACCACACGCCCAGTGCGGGTTGGCGGATGTCTTCGAATTTTTGGTTCTAGAGCAGCCTTTGTGCAATTTATTTTCATGACCACTGCTCTCAAATACGGTGAAGGAAAATATCGTATGGAAATAAAAGAATATCCATCTTAAAACCACACAAATTCAAGCAGGTAAAAACACCTATCGGGTACAAAAACAACTGCCAACACACACATAAATAGCATCGACAAAATATACCGCCCAAAAACAACGAAAAAATATGCAAATAAGTGAACATGACACTGGCCGACGAGAAAAAGACTCAACTCCAGTGGCCATTTTGCACGTCACCTCATTTCGTCACCGCGATTCGTTACGTCACACTCGGCTACGGACTGGCCGTCAGAACCGTCAGTTGGGGCCTTTGTCATGCAAATGTGTGTCAATCGGCTGCCGAGGCTCACTCCTTCACGGCAAATTGGCCATGTCGGGAAACCACGCGTTGGTAATTGTTTGTCAATGGAATAATGCTGATTAACTTAGGTGGCCGGGATTGTTGGCCGTTTAGACGTGGGCTGCTGAAGGGTTCATGTTGGTAATTGATTTGGGGTAGTTTGCAAATTAGTTGAATTCGTGTAGGATATGTTTATGCTTACGAAAGTTTATGTTTGTTTCGTTCATTTACAGTAACAATAAATAAGAAATCTTATTTTAAACTCGGAATTCCTTTTTACTCGTCTTGCAAAGATGGCTAAGTACCTTTTTTATGTTATCATATTTAATTAATTTTCTCATTTATTATAACGGACACACACTTTCTTAAGTGCTTGTTATTCTAGCATATGGTACTCGTGGGTTGCAGCTGAAATCAGCGTCAAGTGATCATCTGATATTATGCTGAACTGAGGCCATTTTGGCATTATAATCTTTGTTTTCTGTTTATTATATTTTTAACGTGTATTGTTTTTTCGCTGCAATGCAAATAAACGCATTTTTTTCTTTCTCACAAAAATATTTTTGAAGATTCAACATTTGCAAAGAGATGAGAGCGATACTTATATTAAATATCACTCTCATATCTCATGGTAAATGGATCATATGACTCAACCTAGTTCCTATAAGACCAGCTTTCCTAATTAGGTGAGCGTCATAATACTTTTGCTTTAATTAATTTTCAACAGGACTGTGTAATCTGCTCCTAATTTAGGGCCCAGTTTGGACGTTGATTTATATGAAAAGCAAATTTAAAAGGGCTTACTACCGAAGGTATATTTCATACTCTGTATTAATTTGTGGAAATACGTAAGTGAATGCGAAGGCGAAGGCGTATTAGGGGACTGTCTTGTATGAGAAGGAGAGACTATACTGAAGGCTACATGTCTTTTATTTTCAAAATAACTGTCTTGTTTGAGTCTAAAATATTGTTATGGCTATAAGTCCAATGGCATCCTGAATGTGTTTACAGACCGGTGGGACTCTCCCCTCTTACAAAGATGGGTAAGTGTACAGACACACTTATCCAAATAAGCGTTGTACCATTGAACGAACAGTTCTATGGTACACTACTTGTTTATTATTGTTTTAATTTAATACTAACATTAGGCTAAGTTATACTTCTACTAACAATAGATGGATGTAATTCCGAATTAAAAATATTTGAATTTGAATAAGACAATGCAGACGAAAGACAAGATGGATGGACGGTTGTGTGAAAAATGATAAAGCTAAGAAGGAAGTGAACACGATGGAGAATATAGACCATAAGTAAATTGATATGGGGGTAGAAGAATAATGAAGTATCCTATTAGGCACGATGAAGCCGCATCTGATTATAAGCAGCAATGGATATTTACCAAATGTGTCTGAATCTTTCTGACCACGTGTAAGAACCTCAACTATTGTTAAAATGTGTCTATGGCACGATTGTCACTCGGAAGAAAAGTAACAGCTGCACTGTTGTGACAATGTTTCAGTCTATCTAGACTATTTTATTTTATTTTATTTATTAGGGAAAACAAACAATTACACACTATAAATGGTTAACAAATAATTGGTACGAGACTGCGTCAGTGTGCAACTAACTACGTTATCCACATCTTATATAATTAAAATTGGAAGATACATGCACGAGTACAGTAAGCCTTAGCTTTAGTACTAATACTATATATTAATTATAAGGGAAAAAACAAAAACAAAAAATCTACAGTTACAGAAATAAGTAGGTTAATCCTCAAAGTCTGTGATAGCTTTAAGTATATCACTTCGAAATCTATTAGCTGACAAAGAAAACAAATCCAAACCTGAGAATATGGTGTTATAAATTTTTGCTAACCAGACTATGGCATAAAATCATATAACTCTTTCTAGGTGTCTATATACAAAAGGTGTAGCACAATATCTCTTCCACGTGGAGGGATTTAACCTTAAATGCATAATGTTGCCATATGGCAACAAAGTACGTCATTTGATTTTTTTAAGAATGTGATAGCTGTGAGTTTCTCAACGCACCTCTTTTTGTCAAAACAATATATATATACTCTATGAATATTAATATTATTATATAATTATTATATATTTACTATCTAAATTCTATAGATACATACCATGATTTACACTTTTGTTATTTTTTTTCTTTCTAAATATCTATTTATGACATGACATGAACATTTACTGTTTAAAGTCTTATATTATTTTAATTATTGTGAATGTGAGGACTATGTGGGTCATTGTTTCCGTTTTAATCATGGTCTGGCAGTTTGAGTGGTTTATGCGGTCTACACAAATGTTCTGTCCTTGGTATTGCTCGTCGAATCGTTGAGCTCCTTAAGTTCTGAGTTGAGCTGCACGGTTACTGACGAATGCGTGCACTGACTGCACAGGTCCACTTAATCTGTGTGGTTCTTCCCTCAAAATACCACTTCAGACACCAATCTACATTGTCCTCAAAGATCAAAGATGATGTCCGGATTTTTATATACACATTGATGAATTTTATATAAACAATGACATGGATATTTACTTTGTATAGTATCTTATTTTTTATTATTATTATTGTGAGTGTGAAGACTATGTGGGTCATTTCTTTTTTCTTTTTTCCTTCTTAGTTAGTTTTAATCATGGTCTGGCAGTTTGAGTAATTTATGCGGCCTACCCAAATGTCGTTTCATTGGTATTGTTCGTCGAATCGTAAGGCTCCTCAAGTTCGAGTTGAGCTACACAATTTTTGACAAATGCGTGCACTGACTGGACAGGTCCGCTCAATCTGTGTGGTTCTTTACTCAAAAGACCATTTCAGACACCAATCTGCATGGTCTTCACATGATCTGACCAAGATTATGTCTGGACTTTAAAAGAGACTGTGACCTCTGAGTTTGTTTCGGCCTTTCTTCTCAGAGTAGTCAGATAGGAAACGCCGACCTCATCTAGTTTAAAAAATATGATTGACATGTAAAAGTGTTTGTACAAACCTACTTACAGAAAATAAATCATTTATCATTTATACAATAGCATTTTTTGCAATACGATAAAATAAATCATGCATTTAAGGGTTAAACTGAACTGGCTTGTCTCAGGGATAGGAAGCACAAATAACATTCAAGTATACAATAACGTTGAGCACAGGTAGAGTAAAACTAGTAGTAAGTAGTATTTGGCCCGTGCTAGAGTCGAACTCGAAAATAAATAATTATACTGCGCTGCGTGTCGCAGGTTCGATACCCGCACGGAACAAATATTTGTATGACCTTGTTCCGGGTCTGGCTGTTTGTGTATGTGAGTTTAAATGTTTGTAAACGCACCCACAATACAGGAGGAATCCCTAGAGTGGTGAAACGTTTTAAAAAAAATGCTAAACTAGGTTTTATCCGCTGCTTCACTTTTATGGAAGTGGAAAATTATCCCACGGGAACGTACTACTGGGATGTAAAATATCCAATACCCTAATCATGGTCTATCTGAGTGACTAATTTCATCGATCAAAACAATCTTCAATCAAATAGATAACAGACAGATAGACATTATTTACGCATTTATAATATTAGTGTGGATAGATATAATATTATCCGAGGTATTCATTTGACTACTGAGTAGATACAGTCCAGAATTTTAAAATAGGTTTTAAAAGTAAAATTTTAGGTATAAAAGTCCAAAACAAACACTTCATCAATCATTTTAAACCACAAACATTTTAAGCGCCTAATTTTAAGTTTCATTAAAAGCAATTACACTCATTTTGTTTGCCCAGCAAAATTAACAATGTCGCCCTTAATCTATGTGCGACTGAATGAAAATTTCATTCTGAAAATTATTAGCTTGTTAAAGCGGTGGAAATTCATTAGGGGGTGCCAGACGGGTCGTGACGAAATTGCTGAACCCGGTTCACTTCGCCATGGTAATGATCCCTTGAAAACAATTGAAGAGTCTGCAGATTACAAGGTCTTACAATATTAATACGGAGATTTTGAAGTTAACTTGAGAGGCTGTGAAGCGAATGGCAAATAATGATAAAGATTATAAATCAATAGCCGTTGCCCGCGACTTCGTCTGCTATGAAGGATGAAAATATAGCATATGTCCTTCTCCAGGTCATGGTTTACTCATGTACCAAATTTCATGTTATAGCGTGAAAGCGTAATAAACAAACTTACTTTGGCATTTATAATATGTACTAGTCAGGATTTGTTAGACATGGCAATCAAAATCAAAAGTCATTTAATCATCAGCACTTTTCGAACGTCAAAATTACAAAAGACAGTCCCCCAAAACGTCCGCCCTTCACCACTTCCTAGTGCTTTCACTGGGGAGAAGAAGTGGCGCTACAAACTACCTGGCAGCACAGCTGTCTGTTCAGTTAGAAAATACTTGATTGTATACAATACTAGGTATGCAAAGAAATGAAAATTACAAGACACAGAACATTAAATTAAATTATTGGTCATATGTCAGCTAGCGACGCCAATATATTTACAAATACAATAAAAAATATACGTACTCAAGAAAAAATAATAAATTAAAATTAAATATGTAAACAAAAACTTAATACTTGAATAAAAGCCTCCAGGTACAAACACAGAAAAAACCGAGTTTGCAATGTAAGGTCACTATAGTCAGTAGTGCTATTCTATGTATAAAAATCTTACCGTGAGAACTTAGGTGAAGTGAGCGTGAAGTGAGATTCAGTAGACTAATGCTAAGGATTAACACTATTGACTGCTCACTTCAAGCTCACTTCACCTATGATTTCACGGTGAAATTTTTTAACAGAATCGACCGGTAGGTTTGTATTATCATTTATCGGACAGGACAAAAACAAACAGATACTTTACAGGCTGGCTGAGAAATTTACGCGCAAACTGTAAGCATGAATTCAGCACACGATTGTTGTTTGTTAATTTTCGTATTATATGTGTAAAATATATTTAATATGTTAGTTTTAGACTTCACACATTCATATTTTTCTCTTCATGTTCTCACACACTATTGTCTACATTTATTTTTTAATTCTCCTTTCGCAGGTCTGCTGGAAGAAATGACTTAAGAAATAAGCAGTACATTTGTAATGAAATTATAATTATGTCATATCCATATGTACTTTTTGTGTGTACTTACATAAATAAAGAAATAAATGATTTTAGGGTAAAAAAAATATATCACGCGGTAAAAATGTATGGAAACTTTTTTTTTTTCTAGGTGAATCATGGCGTACTGAATCCATGATAACAGGTTGCACGTCGATGTCATACATCCTGTATTATTTCAGTCATATCATATTTTTTCTACATAGAGCACGGATATCTTTAGGTTCGTAGCACGCGGAAAGACTTTATAATCAAAATGGTCATATTTTTATGAATCCCAGCACATGGAATCCCAGCAACGGAATATGCAAGGTTGTACGACTATAAATAAAATGCTGTGAAATTCCAATGTAGTAGCGAAATCGTGCATAGTAGCGAAAGACAGCCGATGTCAGTCACCTCCGAGACACAATGAAGAATTATGCGGAGTTCCAACAATGTTTTTCACATTACGTAACAATGTAGAAAGAACATACTTTTCCTTTTTTTAAAAACCATTGCAGTACACTTAAAACTAATACCTAGGCACATTCCCTTCAATTATGCGGCACTTGATACAAATTACGTGGTGTTTACCACGTTCCAACCGCATTTACATAATGATTGCGAACGAAGCAGGGCTTGCTATCGGTACTATAAAACGGTAAATATCGGTAAGTTTTATTTGGTAAAGGGATACCGATACTTTAACGAAACCGATTATTTCAAAGTACCGGCTTTGTGAGCTTGTGGTATTTAAGAAGCCTAAGACAGTTCCTCCGGTATTTCTGTATGGTGTACCACTAAATAGAGTGTCGCATTTTAGGTACCTTGGCCACAAAGTATATGAGGACTTGAATGATA
The DNA here is from genome assembly GCA_949629135.1 of Eremobia ochroleuca. NCBI lineage: Eukaryota > Metazoa > Arthropoda > Insecta > Lepidoptera > Noctuidae > Eremobia > Eremobia ochroleuca. The sequence continues at coordinate 19,722,778 of OX451389.1, forward strand.
ACAGTGACATTGAAAAGGAACGAAGAGCGTTGTCAATCCGATGTAATATGCTGGCCCGTAGGTTTGCACGATGTACTATACAACGTGTAACGTTAAATGCGCAAAACCTGAAAATAGTTTGATCAGAATAACGAGCAGAATTAATTGAACCACTTTTTAATATAACTAGGTCACATTTTTCAAAAATCTTCATTAAAAATGTTGCCGTGTCTATTTATTAATAGGTCAAGCAAGCCAATGTCAGCGCGGCGCAGCGGCCCGGTGACGACTCCTCCCTCGGTAAAGCGTCGTCGCAGACGCAAGAAACGATCAGAATGGCCAGTAAAATTAACCAGCACATAAAACCTTTACAATTTTTAATGACTTATTTTCTCTCTGAAATAGGTCAATTGAATTAAAAATCAGTTGAGGTGTATGAGGTTTTGCGCATTTAAAGTTACACGTTGTATAAGTGAAACTCACTCTGATCGAGGCATTTTGCCAGTCTTTCTCCACGTGTAGGATCGGCATAATTGCGGAAGCAGATACAGATGGCTTTTACGCTATTATGCGGAAAAGGACATCCATGATGCGAAGGATTCCAGGGAGCACCAACAACATTTTAAAGGTGATAGCGAATGAGCCAGATTGCCTGTCCCTGGAGCACTGGACCCGTATCCACAGCTGCAGGTCTGGTGCAGCGGGAAGTAGACATAGTTATATTTACAGGCTCTTGAATTAGTGTTTTTATATTTTTGTTTTAGTTTTATTTTATTTCAATGAGAAATGTTACTAACGTAGTTTTATAAGTTTTACTAATAACAATATGAATCATTTCTGTTCGATTTAAATAAATAATAATTATTATCAAACCGCTGTAGCATTCCGATATAACAATTATAAATTACGTCACATGACACAGGGATTTGTATCTACATAAAGCCGGTGGCGGTCACAACTTATGAGCTGTAGGTCGTGAGTTTGAACAAAGACAGGCACTTTGTGTAAATAATTTCATCATCACTGCTCTCAAAACGGTGAAGGAAACATCGTGAGCAAACCGGCATGTCTTAGAACCAAAAATTCGAAGACATATGAGATCCACCAACCCATATTGGGCCCGCGTGGTAAATTACAGCCCACTCTCCCTCTCACAGAGAAGATGCATGTGTCCCAGCAGTGGGGACATTCTAGTCTGATTATGATTATGAAAGCTGGTATTACATCGTTATTTTATACCGGTACTCATGAAAAGTAACCGTGTAATAAAGATACCGCTTCTCCTCAAATACCGGTATCTGTTCATAAACAAAAGAATCGGTTCCTGAAAATGCCGGTATTACGATCCCTGCTTCAAGGTCGAATAATTTGACCTCAAACGACGTTAAAAACAGTCTACGATAATCACATTATTGTGTGCCTAAAATTACCTCTGATGTTACCCAAAGCCAAGGTCACGCAAACAAAATGTTGTTGGTTTAACAATTGGGGATTATTTAAAGCACATTAAGTTATAATTGGGTAGTTAATGCGTAATAAAAAGTTTTATCATCTTAGCGTGTTTGGTTTAACGAGAAAGGTAGATATTAAACTGGTAAAAAATAATTACCACACTTGACAGTTTCTTTTGTTCAAAGTTGGTTTCTTTGGCGACTTTTATATTTTACTAGGGACTCGCCTGAGCTTCGCAAGGTTTTTATAACTAGACAAAACATGAGATTTATTTATTACTAGCTTTTGCCCGCGACTTCGTTCGCGTGGAATAGTGACTTCCGGCAGATTTTTGGTTTTACCCACATAGTTAAAGAATGAATTAAAAATGGAAATGAATTAAAATGAATGAATGAACTAAAAATTTAAAAATTCCCACATGAATTAAAACAATAACATGAACCGAAATCGTGTAACGATCGACACCATTGCGCGATCACCAACTCGACATATAGTAGATACTAATAGAATTATCTATACTCCGTTAGAGCATTTTCTATGTACTAAAAGTTGTATTATATTATATTTTTCATACCTTTTTACTATTTATTTACATTTTTCCGATGAATTTTCAGTACTGAATTGATGCCGACTCTTGACTTGAATAGATGGCGCTGTATGTCCGGAATAAATTTTATTTTTTATTTTATTTTTTGTATTAAAAACTATCCTATGTCCTTTCTCAAGTTCCAAACTATGTCTGTACCAAATATCACACAAATCGGTTCAGTAGTTTAGGCGTGAAGCAAAGACAGACAGACAGAGTTACTTTCGCATTTATAATATTAGTTTGGATGTGTAAGTTAAATTTATTATTTTATAGATATGCATGAACCTTCCGGAATATATTCTCTAAAACTAAATGATAGTGAAAAGTTCGTCAAAATCCGTCGCAGCAGTGTCATCGCATCTTTCTAAAGGATACAACCATCGTTTAGAAGAACGAGATTAATTCATAAATGACTTTAATCCTTTTTCCAAATACATAATATATATATATATATATATATATATTACCTCAAACTAATATTATATTATAAAGGCGAAAGTTTATGAGAGTGTTCGCGTGTGTGTGTGTGTGTGTTGTTTTTTACTTCTTCACTTACAAACAGCTTGACCAATTAGGATGAAATTTGGCACACAGATAGTTTATTCCCACGGGATCGAAACTTACGCGGGTGAAAGCGCGGGGCGCTACTAGTTCATGTCTATATTTGTAACTTGGTCGATCTAGAAACGAATTAGAAAGATCACAGCAACACTTCAATAGACTTTCATTTTTACAGACTTGTACAAATTCCAAGCTAAGCAAAATACGCACTTGGTCGTAGAGTTGCGGATACCAGTATCGTGGTCGAAAACGTGAATGTGGGGTCCTGGGTTCGATTTCCGGGTCGGGCAAAGTGTTATTGAGTTTTTCCATTAGGAATTTCTCAGTAACAGCCCGGAGTTTGGAAGTTGGTGGTGTGATACCCCCGTGCTTCGGAAAGCACGTTAAGCCGTTGGTCCTGCGCCTGATCTGTCTCCGGTCGTGTCGGATTGCCGTCCCATCGGACTATGAGAGTGAGGGAAGAGGGAGTGCACCTGTGTCTGCGCGCACACTCGTTCACTATAATATCTCCCGCGCCGAAGGCTAGTCTCCGTTGAGATTGGCCGCTATGGCCGAAGTACGGTCTGGAGAACTATTATTACTACTAGGTAGGTATAACAGAGCGTATCACATGTCATTTGTTTCTAAGCGGTAACGATGGTGGCTAGGTTACGTGTCTATGTATAGCAAAGACAAGTTCATTCACCTGTGTTTATGTAACATCATACACCAATTAGTATAGAATCTAATCAGGGTGGAAGATTACCACTCATACCTGCTAATATTCCCCAAATATGCATGTCCAGTTTTTATAAGGAAACGCCCTGTTAAACACTTTAAAACCAAACTACATAAATGGTTTTTGTTTTTATAGTATTTTTTTTTATTGCATAATGGGCTCTTGGCCTCGATCACGCCTGAAAGAATTTATTGATAAAAAAGTAACAGATAAATATGTTTACTGATTTTCATTAAATTACCTACTTTTTGTACGCACCTGTTATTGTTAAGAACTCACTAGATTTATTAGACATGTTAGAATATTAATTGTAGCAAATTAATGTGTCCTTTTCATTTTTTACATGTAACGTGCGTAAATATTTGAATACCAGTCCTTCGCGAAACATGTAAGGTCATAATTATTATACGAACTTAATGTACTATATTTTATGTATCATGAATTGTAATGTATCATGTTTTTTTAAAGCAACTAAATATATTCTATACTATTTTAATTCGATTTGGTATCTACGAACAAAACGGATCGGTTTGCTTACTGATTGTAGCTTTTATGGAAAACTAAATAGGTACTTGGTTACTTTTAAGTTTTAGTCTCCGTGCCTTTAAGTGCTTGCATGAAAACTCAACAATCAATGAACTCAGCCTATTGCAGTCCACTGCTGGACATAGGCCTCTCCCAGGCAAAACAGTTCTTAAATTGTGTAACACAATATCAGTAGCAATGGGTTTCATTTTGACAGTTCAACAACATTCATTGCGTTATTTACGTTGTTGAGCAGACACATTTTTCGAACATATGGACCAATGGATTAGCAATATGCTTCAAAATGATACAAATTGAGAGTAATAGTGTGTTACGCAATTAGGGTGCAGGTTAGGAAAACATCGTCAATTTTAAATTCACGGCACTAACTTTTGTGTAATACTAAGACCTCATGATTATTAAAAAAGAGACCAAGATCTCTGAGTTTGTTTCGGCATTTCTTCTAAGGGATCAGTCAGCTAACAAAACTAGCTTCGAAAGGCGCCATCTAGTTTTAAATATTGATCGTCACAATATAGACGTGTAAAAGTGTTTAAAAAGATCTACTTACTTATATAAACATTTCATTTAATTTGAAACATATTTCAGAAAACGAACTATGATGAATGAGCTCACTATATTTATTTGAAAAGTTTTAAACCAATGTTTTTGGTTAAAAACGGTTTACTATTTAATTTTTAGATCGTGTTTTTGTGTTTATAATCTGGCTAGTAGGCACTCCTACAAAATGCAATATCCAACCGAACTGGGACAACTCTACAAGAGCATTTCATCTTCCATAGAATTCATACCACCCATGTCCTCCATCCGATGCGTCGACACATTCCCGTGAAAAATTTTCTCAAACGCGAGTACTAATGAAAAGGGAACGGATCTATTAAATTCCAATCATGAAAGCTGAAACGATATGCGATTCTGTTCGTGTATTAGATTCGAATATTGAACAATCAGTTCAGTGGTTTTAAAATACAGCCATTACGAATTGGTCTTGTTGGTGATAATTATGAACTGAATTAAAAAGCTTTTTATTGCTTTAAAAGGAAATTCATTTTTCTACAATTTGCGGTACTTAATACGGAGCGATTAATGACCATCGAATTGTACCACAGTTAATAATGTGACCGAATTTAAGCGATTATCTTAATGATGCTACAAACTGCAGCGGGTCGAGCTTCAATTTATTGCATGTGAAGTCATCAACAGCCAGCCATTCACACAATTGATGGTCAATTTGTCATTAAAAATAGGGAATATTTTATTAATTACTTTTTTGGCTGGATCGATTCTGTCGTGCATCGGGAATGTTTGCAGAATGGAGAGTAGACTGTTTCTACGCCGTTGTTCGCAAGCGTCCCTGCTCTGCGTAGTGCGAGCCAGCCGCAACCAGCGTCAGGTCGAAGATAACAGGTCGGCTGGATTCTTTCTACATGAACCGCTACTCAGCGGCGCATGTTTAACCCTTTACCGCATAGGAAACCATATATGATTTGACTTGTTTACAGTTTATTTACATTACAAAAAAATAAAAAAACTAGCGTATAAATCCTAATGGGTTTGTTTTTCATATCATTAGCAATAATAAAACACAACTATTTTGTCTATCATCACATACCACTTGGACATAAAAAAAATTAAAAAAATAAACACTATAATTAATTCTGAAGCTTTAATAAAGACATTAACTTAAAAAAAAAAATGTCACTTATTTAATATATTATCATGCAGTAAATGGTTAAAAGATTCCAGCAAAAAAACCGATAGATTGTGTTTGTTTTTGTGTCTCTCACGTTTGCTAATTTACATTTAAACACTCCATGGGCCGTGGTTGCCTGAATAAAGGAATTATCTAAGCTAATATTACGAGTAGGTATATTATAAAGAGAACAGATTTTTTTTTATGATTTTTTGTTACGTTTTCGCGCTAAAACGGATTTGTATGAATTTTGGCACATGGGTAGACTATCGCCTGAATTCGGACATAGGATAGTTTTTGTCCCGATGTTTCCACGGGCTCGCTACTTATGCGGGTGAAAAACTAGTTATTATTAATACGCGGGCAGAATAATAATAACAATAATCTGGCTGCAATAGCCAGAATACGCCCAATTTATATTAAACCTGTTCGTAAAATCAGCTATGAGTAAACCTAAAGAACGATAGCAAATACTGTGGAAGATGGTCATCGCTGCTTCTAATTGTCATTTAGGTAAAGCAATTCGCATCGTAAATACTGAGCGCACGTCCAGACAAGACGATTAACGTGTTATACGTCCTAATGTATTGGCTAGTATTTTAGATAAGCTCATGTGTGTGAAGCATGTGTGTGTACGTGAAGCGCTTTATCTGGCCAAGGTCTTATGGTTGCAAATGTCAACTTGTGCAATAGAACTTGTTAGTGGGATATCTCGCTTTCGGTATACAAGCAAATGATATTATTTTTCCTCAGTTTGCCTTACGAGCTCGGAAAACAAACCCGGTGCCAGTGCAAGTGTGAGTCGGACTCACGCTGTAAGGGTTCCGTACCACCAGAAATATGTTTATTTTTTTAAGTTTCTTGAATGAGGGATATACAGCGTGTAACGGAAGGGGGGTATCAACCCTGAAGGAGGTGAATGTGCTCATGAAACTCAACAACTTTCCCCAAAGAACATAGGTCGAAATATGAAAAAAAAAATTTGGCCCTCCCTTACAAAACTGACTACCAGCTGATTGATTTACTATGGGAGGGCCAAATTTTTTTTTCATATTTCGACCTATGTTCTTTGGGGAAAGTTGTTGAGTTTCATGAGCACATTCACCTCCTTCAGGGTTGATACCCCCTTTCCGTTACACGCTGTAGATTACACTTCTATTTTTAACAGTGTTTGCCAATCGTCATAATTTGAGTCGAAAGAGGGCCTTAGTATGACAGACAGACGGACAGATGGCGGGCAATTATTCCTAACGGGGTCCTGTATATTAAGTCCAGAGAGCCCTAGACATAAATAAACTAGTTTGAATCGATCGTCAGCCAGTTGGGCTCACAAGTTAAATGAGTTGAAACTCAGTCAGAACAAGTTGCGGTACGCTCCGATAGCAAGTGCCTACCAATTGATCTTGCGTTCGCGAATTTAATTTTTGAGTAATGTTGAAGCTAGTTTTAGCAGTCAAACTTTTGCTTAGCTATATCTGCAGATTTTATTACAATTCACATAATAATAATAGCCTCCCGACCGATTCCGGTCACGGCGGCCAATCTCAACGGAGGTTAGCTAGATACGCAGGAGATACTCGTATTATATAATAATAATAATATTCCACAACTTTCACACAACGCCATCTAGTCCCAAACTAAGCAGAGCTTGTGCTATGAGTACTAGACAACTGATAAACATACATATATATTTCTAAATACATACATATAATAGATACATTACACCCAGACACAGAACAAATGATCGTGCTCATCACACAAACATTTGTCCTCGGTGGGAATCGAACCCACGACCTTGCGTATAGTAGTCAGGGCCACTGACCACTAGACCAACAGGACTGCCAATTATAGTGCACATGTGTGTGCGCAAACACAGGTCCACTCTCTGTTCCTTCACTCTCATAGTCCGATGGGACCGGGGAGAGATCAGGCGCAGAACCAAGGGGGTATTGAACCGCCAACTTTCCAACTCCGGAACGTTACTAAGAAATTCTTAATAGAAAAACCAATAACAATTTTTCCGACCTGGGAATCGAACCCAGGACCCCACGCTCAGCAGTCGCGCTTGCAACCACGAAACCAACGAGGCAGTTACAATTCACATAACACGTGCGTTATCACCAGTAGGTTAATTAAACTTGAGTTTCCTAGGATAGCGGTTTCATCATTATTATAACAGCTATCATGAACTTCTGTAATTTTTACAAGTATTTGACATTAAGGTGTCAAAAAAAGCTCTCCTTCTTATTACAAAGCGAAATCTAACCTTAGTTCTAGCCTAGCCTAGATTTATGCTAACTTCCTTATACAAAACAAAGGTTTCTTTATATCAGAAGGGCAACTCTCGTAATTTATGAACGTTCATAGTCTGTTCTCAGTCTCAATCTGTCAAAAATACCTCTGGTTTCCCTACATTTTTGACCAGCCAGTCGATTCTGTAAAAATCTCACCGTGAAATCATAAGTGAAGTGAGCACTTAATAGTGTTAATCCCTAGCGAATGACAGCTCACTCCACGCTCACTTCACCCAAGCTTTCACGGTGAGATGGTTACAGAATCGCACGGCAGTTTTTGAAATTGCGATTAGATTTTGAACGTTTTTAATTACGGGAACTGGCCTTCAGATTACCTGACAGGGCATCACGCTTGTATTCCCCAAACGGAAATGGCAGAGGTGTACGTATTGTACCTCAACTGTCACTAATGAGACACAATTACTTTTTCTATTGTTACCGATCTTTAAGAGATTTCGCGACATCGGAGCAGTTTACACCCATTTAAATTAAACAATACTTATAGTACCCCGCATTCCGCTAATTATGTTAATGTCCCATGTAATAGGGGCCAACCAATGTAGTCATAGTAGTAATAGTTTACTGTCACAGAGAAACATACATTAGTATACAATGATTAACAAGATGCTAATTAGCCCTGCCTCTTAAACTAGGACAACATGTATCTTAAGAGACAGCGTTCAGCTGTGAGGTTACTTAAAAATAGGGATTATACAACTGCGGACTGTGCCAACTTATTGTTCGTGTTAACAGTCAGAATTACTTTTAAACACATTATTTTTTGAGAAAAAAGGAAAAGAAAAGGAAAAATAATATTAAATAACAATGTAATACCTATGTAATATGAATTAATGAATGTGTGTGGGGATGTGTTTATATGTATGAATGAGTGGCGAGTTTTTATATGAGAGTAGTGAGTGTGAGGAAACACTCACTGACTGGTGTATGTGAAAAAATAAAAGCAAAATAAAGCAATACTAAGCAATGTATTTTAGAAGTGATTCAGTTTGTCTATAGTCCTGTTGAAGTAGGTAGCTATTCCATCACATTAGCTTTTAATTTAAACTTATTGCAATCGCGTATATTTAGTTCTTTATGAATTTTCTTGTAGATTAGTGTACTTACTGTGAAATATTGGTGTTCGTCAATAGCGGTTTTGTGTCGTGTACCTGGGGGAATATTGGTGCGTTTGTTGGGATCAGACGGTGCGACACTGCACACTGGAGTGTCTTCTGATAACGGATTGCAACACGAAGAGCTGACGAGCTGTTAGTACCTTACAATCTGAGTAGAGTTGAGTTGTTGGATAGCGATAAGGTTTTCGTAGCATCACTTTCCGTATTGCTCTCTGGGCTCTCTCCACTCTAAGAAAAGTAGATTTAGCTGCACTGCCATGCTACTAGCATGCACTGCATTGCCATCAACCGGGCACAGACTTCACAGGAGAAATTCCTAATGGACACTTTGCACGACCTAGTGCTTAGCAGTAGCGCTTGAACTACTAGACCAACTGAGTAGATTAACTAATCACAAACAGTCCTAACACATACTTTTGTAAAGATAACTTCTTTATAGCACTGTGTGACCTAAACCCGCACTTAAGTCAAAAGTGTGACTCGCTCGAACGCTTTTCTGTGTATACAGGGTTATTGGTAAAACATTAACAAACTTTCAAGATTATATTACTAACATTATAAACAACGACTTTAGTTCTATGACTTGTATTAATTCATCAGACTTTCATACAAAAATAAAAATATTCCAATTCAACGAATTGAAATACTCGATTTTCTGTTACGAACTCTACGCCATACAAAAGAAAGCGCTAGTTAGGTACACAAACTACCAGCACTCTAATTGCGTAATACACTATTACTCTCAATTTGAATTATTTTGAAGCATATTGCTAATCATTGCCCTATATGTTCGAAAAATATATCCGCTCAACAACGTAAATAACGCAATGAATGTTGTTGCACTGTCAAAATGAAACCTATTGCTACTGATAGTGTGTTACACAATTACCCTAAGAGTCTAGTACAAAATTCAGCGGAGGGGAGCGGGGGTTAGATAGAACAACAAAATCTTTAAGGCTTGTTTTTGTATGTTTTGTAAAAAGTCATAGAACAAAAGTTGTTGTTTATGATGGCTTGCAAGGTTGTTAGTGTTTTACCAATAACCCTGTATAGACGCGTATTTACCAATAACCCTGTATAGAAGCGTGACTTAAGTGCGGCTTAGGTCACACGAGCGATAAAATAGTTTACAATACTTGTGACTTATGGAGTATATTAATGCTCAGGCTCTAATTTCACGCCATGCAATAATGGACTGTTTAAGTCGCACGTATCGTAATGTTACTCTATACTCGCTTCGTCTTTTGACTTGAGACTTTTCATTCGCATTACGAGCCAATAACTGGTCACGAATAACCATATGACACGTAACAATATAATATAATAGCCTTGGAAATTGGCCCATTTCCCTCATTCCTACCGCAGTATTTATATCCTTAAACACCTTTTGACATGAAAGGAAATTGAATATGGTGAATATATGCTTAATGTGCGTTTTGTTTTTAATAACTGTATGAGAATTGGTGACATTACAATAGATTTCATTGACTTTGATTGCGTTAGGGGTAATCAGAAGTCTGACAACCAGTCCTGACAAGGGGTATCGTGTTACCAAGTAACTGGGCTGTGGAGGTCAGATAGGCAGTCGCTCCATGTAAAATACTGGTATTCAGCTGCATCTAGTTAGACTGGAAGCCGAAGCCAACATAGTTGGGAAAAGGCTAGGCACATGATGATGATATGAGGTCATCACATGTGATTTTTCCTAAATCACTCTAAGCTGACTAAATTATCGTTTTTCTCATTTTGTTGATATTGGTACTTAGGTCGGTTTTCCCCAAAGACTATTATAACCACTTGACTGCGTATACAGTGCCCCGACGCACGAAAACTATTAGTATTTTGTCGCCTATGTATAGGCTACGGTACTAGTAGCAATTTTAGTTGTGTCCAAGTGTTAGACCTGCGTGCACGCTAAATTAATATAATTTTTTTATAACGTTTATGCAATTATAACGCATCAAAATGCCTTCATGCGCGGTGAAGTGGTGTGGGAAACATTCTTAGACATCTAGTTACAAAAAGGATGACATAAACATAACTTTTCATCGGTACATAAACATTACGAAAAATTATTTTTGATTTAATCAGATTATAAGCCACTGCAGGGGTCTATTTAAAATGGTGGCTGGGTAAACGAGCACACTTTTTGAGTCGCGCGTTGATGTCTTTTGGAAAAGTCTCGTTCTTGTATTAGACAATTCTAATGCTTCTATCCCTTTCTTTCCTTTTGTATGTTTATCGTAAAAAATAGTGCTGTTATCTTTAATAGCTGAAAGTTGATATCGAGAAAAATAAAATGAATACATTTTTTATTCAATTCACATACTTTAATAAAACAACTATCTACTATTAACCGACTTCAAAAAAGAAATACCGACGAACTGAGAACCTCCTCGGTTTTCAGTTCGTCGGTTTTTTTTTTTTTGTATTTTCCGGGATTTTTTTAGTTCTTTCTGTCCCCGACCGGGGCCGATCAGTCCATTTCCGGGATTTTTTTTTGTAATTGATTGATTTTGATTAAATATTATTTCTATGATTTTGATTTAGTATTCATTATAATGTTAAAATCCATTTTATCGATATCGACTATTTTCTCTTAATGAAGTAAAGCAGCCCTAACGATGCAACTTGACCTTGAACTGACCAATTGCAGCCGCGCGTTCTTCCTCATCCCCCGGCCCGCAGTAGTGAGTCGTGTGCTTCGAAGAAATCGGCCCATACGCTCTCTAGTGGTTATATTCTCTATGGTTTTCCCCGACCTTTTTTGAGTAATACAAGCAGTTATCGACAACCATAACCTGCGACCGCTAATTTATTCACTGTCTTGATTAGAATTGGTTAGTTGTCCAATTACTTGGCAAATTGACTACAGACATGTTCGTTAATATTTAAGATATCTGTTACTAATATACATAGTTCTGTGTGCAGCAAATGGAAACAGACCAGCAGCAAACAATTGTAAGCCTGACATCATTGTATTTCTTCTGACATTATTTTACATTATGTACATTCAGGAAAATTAATAAATTGTTAAATAATCGATGTACTTCTTAATGTAATTTAAAATGTTAATACAAAGCTCAATTCACCAACCCGTCTTGAGAAAACGTGGTGGTCGTGCCTTCTCTCCCAGTGACAAAGGCCTCTTCTCAGGGTTAAAACGTTTGGAAATGACCTTGCCCACGCCCCTGTTCGATGTGATCCATACTTCCAGGACATGCTGTATACAGTCATTTCATACAACTGTCGAAAAGCGACTGTTGTGATTTGAATATACGAACAATTTAAGTTGGTAGTCAAGTTGCTGAACACTTCATTTCCCTGACTTTATTTTATTATAAAGTCATTAATATATGTGTTATCCAGATGGTTACCCATTTATGATGCAGTGGATTATTCATGCTTGAATAAAAATAGCATAAGCATCCTCTTGATGCAATTCTAAACCCTGCAATTTTAGAAGAGTATCTTTGACAGAAGAGAATGCGTTCCTGACACTTGTCAGTGCGAGAAGCAGTCACAAGTAGCTAATAAAGATCAAAATCGCAAAATACGTATTTGTTTGTATGAAACTGACATTTGTCAAGAATTTTCTCTCGTCGGTCGCACTGTAGGTACCTATTGTCCCTTAAAAATAGGAATCAAGCCTTCACCAGTTCGCCGTCCGATAAGCAGTTCGCCGTCCGATAAGGACCAGGCCCGGGTCGACGGCTCGTTGTGATCCACGCGCGTCTCAAAGAGATGTCAGCACTCTGCAGTAATTGACGGGGTCCGCTAGGGCCGATGCCTGCCAGGGTCGCGGATTGTTCGAAAGAGTTACCGTGACCCTTGGCACAGGCAAAAAAAAACCTTCACCATTGCAATTCGTGTTTCATCAATTTCAGCACAAAATGTGATAAAGTTCAGCATTCTAAAGAAAATTAAATTGCCTTTCAAGAGAAAGCAGCAGGCACTTGAAATAGATACTCGCTGCATTGTTTTTTAGCAGCATGCTGCTTGCAATTTATTGCACCGGCGATATTTTAAACGGGATGCACTTAAGTACGGCAACAATAGCGAAATGAAAAATAAATGTTTATTTCAATGAATCAATCAACTCAGCCTATCGCAGTCCACTGCTGGACATAGGCCTCTCCCAGACTGCGCCACAACACCCTGTCCTCCGTCTTCCGCATCCAGTCTACCCCAGCCACCTTCTTTAGGTCATCCGTCCATCTAGCTGGGGGGCGCACAGTGGGCTGAAATTCAACTTTCATAGACATTTTCATTTAATTTTTTGAATGGCTGTTTTTTTGCATGGATGTGCTTCGGAAGACTAAGTATATGCTTATAAATATAAAATTTACGGAAAAAGATTGCAAACGGCTCACAAAGAATTTTTTTTTGAAAATGTTGTATGGAGTTGACATTAAAATCGACGATAACTCAGCTATCGCACGATTGCGCCTTATTTCCTCGTAGGTGTTTTTACTACCATTTATTTAGGATTTTTTGGCATACTACTTAACCCGGGCACTGGTGCGATTTATTTTTTAAAAATCCTTAAATATTTTTTTTTTTTGTACTATGTTTCGATCTTATGTAAAGGTTAACATAATATGAAGTACCTAAGTCACGTCTAAATTATAATTGTTCTAATTTCTGTTCACTCTTGGTGAAAGTGGACCTGTGCCCCTGTAGTAAGGACTTTATAGGCTGCTGAGCCAAATAGTAAGAGTCTTAATTATTGAAATGCTAACAAAAATTATATCTTCAATATAAGATTTTATTATATTAAAAGGAGGCAAAAAATATAAACTATTTGAATACATCCTAAAATAAAATATCTTGAAGATATTATTTATTCAATTAATACGTAAATATATACGGTGAACATGTATGTAACAAAGAAGGTAATCACGAAATCGGGTATTAACTAGTTGAAGACGTCAATTAGTTAATGCCATAAAATTACTAAACGACTTAAAAATAATTCATATTTTTTTTGCATTAATCGATATTTTTACGTCATCATCAATAATAATAATTACCGGACAATGCAATCTTTTGAGATTTTTAATGCTACCTTCATTATGAAATTAAATGAAATACATTAGGAAATTTTCTAATGGGTAGAATATTAGTTACTAATTAGCTAACGACAAGAGTATTAAGTTAACGTTTTGAGGGTAATTAGTAAATTAGGTGCAATCATTTAAGATTTTTAATGCTACCTTTATTATGAAATTATATGAAATACATTAGGAAGTTTTCTAATGGGTAGAATATTAGCTACTAATTAGCTAACGACAAGAGTATTAAGTTAACGTTTTGAGGGTAATTACTAAATTAGGTATATCTACTTCACCGTATATAAGGAAGTGCAAACCGAATTAATGCAGTTTGATTTACGCATTGAAAGTTAGTACAACATTAATTGATATTTAAACATGGAAAGTATCGTAACAAATCTGGACTTGTTTGTTATTTTACAAAGTTTAGAAAAAACATGTGATTACAATCTTTTATTCGAGGCTGTAGTATCTCGACTCAATTGCAGCCTAAGTGAAGAAGATCAAATGACTTTACGAGAATTTTGTCGAAGATTTGTAAACTCAGTAGCAAAGCGTTAGAAATCAGCCCACCGAAAGATGGAACTTTTTAGACAAGATTATGGCAGTTGGCTTGAAGCTGAAGTTGACTGGCCTAGCTGTATTAAAGAAAACGTTCCAGAACCTCAAGCATCATCGACAGAACAGGAAGAAGGTGCTAGTGCGTCTATTTCCGAGCCATGAACATCGGTTGGGACTATGACGAAAAGAAAATACATTTCTAAAATACCTTTTGAAGAGTTGGGATCTAAACAGAAGAAGAGACGGAGTTCTGAATATATAAACAGCGAATCCAGTGAACTTTTACATGCAGCCATATCCAAAATGAAACAAACTGGTCAAGAGAATTTTGCTTCCGTGATAGAACATTTGCTAAAGCACCCAGAAACTGTTGAAAAGTTTCACGACCTCATTAAAAAACCACTGACTACGTTCACACCTCAGAAGGCACTTGGTTTATTAATATCACTTCACCTATCAAAGTGGCAATATATGACGTTGAGAGAGTCAGCCATCCGAGAAGGTCTAAAGAATATGTACCCTTCCTATTACCGTATACAGAAAGAAAAACAAGAGTGTTATCCACCTGAACCAAAAAAATATATAACAGTTACTGACTCTTCTGCCAGAATTACACTGCAAGCTATTTTAGATTTAACAGCGAAACGGATTTCAAAAACTTTGCCTGAAAATATTCAAAACAAACAATTGCAGTTGATCAGCAAGTGGGGTTTCGATGGTGCATCAAGCCAGAGCAGATACAAGCAAAAGATGGATTCCGCACATGATGATTCCAGTATATTTATGACTTCATTGGCACCATTGAAAATGACTTGTGAAGGAGCAACAGTATGGGAGAATCCGAAACCCTGCTCGGCAGCATTTTGTCGTCCAGTGCAGTTTACATTTGTTAAAGAAAGTGAAGCAGTAGTAAAGGAAGAAGAAAAAAGAATAAAGAACGAAATAGAATTTCTAAGACCATCTGTTTGCGAAAGCAATACAATTGACCACAAGCTTATGTTAACTATGGTTGATGGTAAAATATGCACATATCTTTCAGATGCGAAATCTTCAGCAACATGCTATCTTTGTTTAACAAAGCCATCTGAGATGAATAAGTTGACAGAAGTGAAAGTGAAGCCAATATCAGAGAATATGATGGAACTTGGACTTTCTCCACTTCATGCGCGCATAAATATGATGCAGTGCCTCTTGCATATTGCATACAGATTAGATTTCAAGAAGAGCGCTGCTAGAGATGCTGACCAAGAATTGATGAAGCAACGACAGAAGATGATTCAAAACCGGTTTAAAGAGGATCTAAATCTGCTTATTGATGTGGTTAAACAAGGACACGGAACAACCAACGACGGAAACACAGCCAGAAGGTTTTTTGAATTCCCCGATAAAACTGCTGAAATAACGGGGCTGGATATAGAACTTATCCGCAGGTTTGTTGTAATTTTACAGACCATAACATCAGGTGAACATATAAAGGTAGAAAAGTTCAAGGAGTATACATGGCAAACTGCTGAGAGGTTCGTGTCAATATATGGTTGGTATAATATGCCTGTTACTGTGCACAAGATATTAATACATGGAGCAGAAATTATAGCTCATAACGCAATCGTACCTATTGGGAGTCTTTCTGAGGAGGCATCGGAAGCTCGCAATAAAGATTTCAGAAGACTAAGAGAGCACCATTCCCGCAAAAAGAGCAGAGTATGTTCGAACGAGGACATTTTCAATTTCCTTCTCCTTTATTCAGATCCACTTATTTCAGCGACAAGGCCTACTATGGATGCAAAAAAGAAAAAAGCCTTGTTTGAAGAAGTATGGGATTTATTAAATATTCAAGAACCAGACAATCAAATAGAGTTCTGCGATATCACTAATTTGGATCCTGAATCGTCAGATTCTGATTCTATCAGTAGTGATGATGACTCGGAGTAGATAATTAAGTGCTTTATCCATTATTTAATTCTTTTTAAAATAATTTTAGTTTATATAATTCTTTTTCATTATCTTTTAATTTATAATAATATATAATAATAAGTATTTCCATTAGATCTTTTTTTTTAACTTTTTTATTGATCATTAAATGTTATATTCAAGATATAATTTTATTGTTACATATTTATTTATTATTATTTATTTATTTATCCTCCTACTGGAACGCCATATAGCAATTACACCAACGGAGCAAAAAATTACTTAATGTGCTACTTCCCATCCATCCTGTGCGTGGTGGACATCGAACGGGCGGCGATGGAACACGCACGCTCACACAGCGTTAGCTCAATAGTGCCATTACTCTATCCAAATCGCGCACATTCTTTGCGATATTTTTGAGAAACAATTAATTTTTCAAAACAAAAGCATTAAAATTGTAAAAACGGAAAATTTTGGTGTGTCGTTCTGACTGACAGATGTCATATGATATATATATATATATATATATTCAAATTGTTTATATTTTGTTTGCATTTTAATATAATAAAATCTTATATTCAAGATATACTTTTATTTAATGATATATTCAAACAGTTTATAGTTTTTGTTAGCATTTCTATGGTTAGAGTCTTTCTATTCGTCAGCAGCCTTTATTTAAATCTTTATTTTAAATAAGATGTTAGTATACAAATACAAACGTGATCATGTCGTCCTCGTAATGCTATCAATACTAACTAATTTATTATTAAGGGGCACAGGCCTACTATCACAGAGATTGAACAGTAAATTATTCAATGAACCATTATAAAAAAAACTACCAAGACTTTAGTCCCCAATTTATCTGTCATTGATCTAGACGTGACTTAGGTACTTCATATTACGTTAACCTTTACCTAAGATCGAAACATAGTATAAAAATAAAAATAAAAAAATAAAAATATTTAAGGATTTTTAAAAAATAAATCGCACCAGTGCCCGGGTTAAGTAGTATGCCAAAAAATCCTAAATAAATGGTAGTAAAAACACCTACGAGGAAATAAGGCGCAATCGTGCGATAGCTGAGTTATCGTCGATTTTAATGTCAACTCCATACAACATTTTCAAAAAAAAATTCTTTGTGAGCCGTTTGCAATCTTTTTCCGTAAATTTTATATTTATAAGCATATACTTAGTCTTCCGAAGCACATCCATGCAAAAAAACAGCCATTCAAAAAATTAAATGAAAATGTCTATGAAAGTTCATTTTCGGCCCACTGTGCGGGCGCCCCACACTACGCTTGCCGATACGCGGTCTCCACTCTACACTCTCACCTCTCTACTCACACAATGTTTTTTTATCGACTTCAAAAAAGGTGGAGGTTTTTAATTAAAACCTCCACCTTTTTCAAAGTCGGTTTTTTGAAGTCGCAAAACTGACTGGGTATTCTTTGCATAGACATATATATATGGACTGGAAATACCTACGAAAAAAGGGTGCCTACCTACAACTCATATTGTCTCAAAAAATGGCTGCCATTGCTAGGGTTGTATCAATCAAGGAACATTGGTGTTACTATAACGAGTATCGATACTAAATACGAGTCGTACTAGTTATCACGTTTGGATCATAATATAGTATACTAACTTATAGTCCGTTCTAACTAAGGTTGCCTACTTTATAGTAACGTATCCTAGTTTATTTTCGATAAACATACTTTATAATTTTGCATAAAAATACAGTATGCGAAAATACTTTATTTCTAGTCTTTTGTTATGCGTAAAAGACTCATATGAACTATTTATCGATAGGTACAGACGCCAGCACATCAAGCTACTCGAAACTGTCAAATTATCGCAATCAACTTTCTTCCCTGAAAATAAAATTAATGCCAAGTGTTTTTTCGGCACAGAATTAAAAAACACTTTTTAATTGCATCACGTTTGCGTATTAAAGTGAAGGAAAACAGCGTGAAGAGATATGTATCCATATGCCCAAAAACAGGTGCTTTCGCATATTATACCTTTATTATTATACCTATTATACCTTATAATATGTATGTATTTAGAAATATATATGTATGTTTATCAGCTGTCTTAGTACTCATAGCACAAGCTCTGCTTAGTTTGGGACTAGATGGCGTTGTGTGAAAGTTGTGGAATATGATTTATTTATTTATTATTATTTTTATATATGTAATTAATATATATCTATTTATTTATTTCAGGCCAAACGGCCAGGCTATTATTAATCAATCATTTTAATACACATTTACCAAAAATGCTGTGGGAACAGAGTTATCATGTAATCTCATTACATCAAGTGTTCTATTGAAACAGCTTTCTTCAAAGTGAAGTGAACAGAGGTACCATTCTTTATGTCGGGGATTAATATTTTCTTCACCAATAGCCTCTAACCACTTTTTCTTTAGTCCTTCCTTTTTGGGAAACCTATAAAAAGTGCAAGTATTTTTATCAATAAATAATTTTGGTTACAGCTATATTATAATTATTAGCATCATCATCTGCCTAGCATATGAAACTAAAATCAATAGGAAACGTCAGAAGCTATGTGCACGGTTCCAATTGGTGGTTTCTATGGAGAAGAGTCGGCAAGAAACTCCACGGTTACTCAAAATAATTGGCTTTTACAATGTTAATAGGTAAGGGAGGACAGTGTAGGCCTGTCAACAAGTACCAGGTACTTAAAAAAATAGAAGACATTGTAAAAGCCAATTGTTTTTAAAAGAGTAACCGTGGAGTTTCTCGCTGGTTCTTCTGCATAGGAAACCACCATTTGGAACCGTGCATCTAGCTTCTGACGTTTCATAAGTGCCCATGTAGGTTTATGTGAAAGAAAATATTTTGATTTTGGTGCTGTGAACCACGGGCCGGACCTAGCAAGGTCAATCGGAGCTAATAAGACGCAGGACTATTTATGTTAACATAGCAGAATATACCGATATCGTTCCAGCGGAGGAACTAGTTCCGGAAACTATTAGGCAACGGTACAACACTATTCTATTATGACATATTATTGTAAACAAACGAATGAATTAACAAAATAATAAAAAGGTCTGTTATACGGAAATTCACCCAAATATCAATACTTTAGCCATAAATTCATGATCGCGTTACAATTATATCATCGAATGTCTATTATTGTATGTGTTATTGCATGAAAACCGGCTACTAACCTGTGCAAAGAAAGTTGAGGTTGATTTTCATTCTTCCTTGCACCACACTTCACAATACAACACACAGGCATGTTGAATTGCTGTTTTTCAACATTTACATGCAGTTTTAAAGGTAAAGTCCTCGTAATTTTCTCGCAAATCTCAATAATACAAAAAATAAACAACCATTTGACAGCTGAACTACCACGAAACTTGGCGACAAAGATGGCTGCTCTGGCACCTACCTACAACCGTGTATAGACTAACAGGGCATCTCCTGTTATATCCCATCTCAATGATTCTTTGTGGCATTATGTTCCTAATTATAATCTGTCGTCCCTATCATTATCTTCAACTAGTAAAATGTTTTTGTTTATTACGTTCCATCAATACAGAATGGCAGGAACATCGCCGTGTGACCATGGACTCAGTACATGATCCTGAAGCCGCCTGCCAAATATTTCACTGATTATCAAAAAAAATATAGCTATTCCATACATTTCGACCGTGTAGGTATTGCACGCTTAGATCACATAGCAGATTTTTTTTTTACTTTGATTTATTTTGGTTATTTTACAGCTACATTCGAAGTTAAAAACTGCGATTGTGCCTGTGCCATCGTGTGTATCATGGACTACTCAATAACGATGTTCCAATTACTAAGAATTCCATAAAAAAGAAAGAAAATGCGTTTATTGGCATTGGCCATCTAATCTCTTCATCACCCTTGGTTGACTGGTAGAGAATGCCTAAGGCATTAAGTCCGCCTTTGTACCTTTTTGTGTGCGAAAAGTTTAAATAAATAAATACACCTTAAAACTATAATGATAAAACAGCACCACCATCCCAATCACCTACCATACACCCATCATCCACCTTTAACAACTTCGCTGCTAACCCCGCATACGTGCGGGGTGCAGGGTCGCGCGCTGAGTGCCGCCTCCGCGTATCTGCGGGCTACGTCTATTGAATTTCTATAGGCCAGTGTGCGGAAATAAAGAAATTTGTGATTTTTACACAAATAAACAATAATATAAATTGAAACGAAAAAAAAAAATGATAATAAATTGATGAATATAAATAAATTGATTGATTCATACGCAATGTCGTGGGTTCGATTCCCACCCAGGACAAATGTTTGTGTGATGAGCACGATCATTTTGTTCTTTGTCTGGGTGTAATTTATCTATAATATACAGTATGTATTTAGAAGTATATATGTTTATCAGTTGTCTAGTAATCATAGCACAAGCTCTGCTTAGTTTGGGACTAGATGGCGTTGTGTTAAAGTTGTGGAATATTATTATTATTATTATCAATGTTGCAGGGATCTACAGATAGTAGTTCCCACCCATCGTCTAGTGGACAGCCCATATTAAGCTAAGATTATTAAGTTAAGATAAGCTGACACGGGCTTAAGGCTCCCGCAGACTATAGTGGGATATTATATTATTATTATTAAATAGATAGCTCCGCGTATGTGCGGCACTGGCACAGGGATTGAAATTTCCAATCCCTGTGCCAGGTCCGCGTGTGTGCAGACTTTTTTTTATTTATCAGTTCCATACTAAATATAATTACTATGTATAGTTTTATGGTATTTTTTTTTCATATCTGGCAATATAGCTGCTAATACAGACTTAAAAATATTTTGACCATACGCATAACACGAGAAATTTCAGCCGGCAGCGAAGTTGATAAGCATCACATTTGTAAAAAAGGGGCAAAAGGGTCTCAGCTCAGCATAATGTCAGACAACAAGGACGCTATTTTAAGTGGCAAACCGCGAGTGCCATACGCTCACCATCATCTTTTGATTTACCCCGAACAACCACTCCGTATCTCTTCCAAAATACACCAAGAATGTCGAAAGATCCCCAATATCGTAAGTTATTTACTTCCCATGTCGTTGTGGGAAGCCGGTAAAGTCCCAATCGTCTCCCGCTGAGCTGACGTAGCGTAACGCAGCGTAGCGTGGCATAAGGCCTGATCCGCATTTGCGCAATTACCTTCACGGTAGCGGCCGGGAGTAGGTACACGAACCAAAATAACGCGAACCTGCCCTACATACATACCAGCGGAGCGTTGGTTGTGCCTGCAAGTTAGGAGCGGTGAGGAGGCATAATTTTTGCTACTGATAATTCGTTTCTAAACTATTGAACGACAGCATCTACAACGTGTAACGTTAAATGCGCAAAACCTCAGACACCCCAACTGATTTTTAATTCAATTGACCTATTTCAAAGAGAAAATAAGTCATTAAAAAAATTGTAAAGGTTTATGTGCTGTTTTAGTTTTACTGGCCATTCTGGTCGTTTCTTGCGTCTGCGAAGACGCTTTATCGAGGGAGGAGTTGTCACCGGGCCGCTGCGCCGCGCTGACATTGGCTTGCTTGACCTATTAATAAATATACACGGCAACGTTTTTAATGAAGATTTTTTGAAAAATGTGGCCTATATTAAAAAGTGGTTCAATTAATTATTCTGCTCGTTATTCTGATCTGAAGTTTTGCGCATTTAACGTTACACATTGTATATATATGGGGTTATTTTAAATTGCCTGGCTCCGCGATGAGTATCGCTATCTAAACACGGTAAAGCAAAAACAAAAAGATTTAATGTTTTTTTTTATCCTCGAAGGAGAGTAGGGAGGCTTTTGCCCACCAGTAGGACATTAATGGCTTGTAAAAAAAAAACTTTTTTTTAGGGAGGTCAACGACCGTTGCTAGTATTGTTACTTGAATTATAAGTTTAGTAAAACTGTTTTCATCATATTTTATAGTGTTTAGATATAGCGAATTCAAAATAACCCCGTATAATTGTATACAGACTCTATTCAAAATCGTACTCACGTTCATTAAATTGTTACACCTGATTCACTCCGGAATACAGTTCGAGTTTTGAGTAGTATTTAAACAAAATGAGTGCAATTCCTATGGTAAAAAGGATCGTATCACGTTGATTTCTTTTACTTGCTAGAAGGTACGTAAAATACGCGCATTGACGTGGAGTTGCGGACACCAGCCCGTGTTACCTACTTGCTAGAAAAGCAAACAGTTTTCTGAATTATTCTATATCTTAGATTTTCAAAAACTTTGAAAAATAGTGAGATATAGATATAAAAAAAGCGAAAAAATAAAAACATAAACACACAAAATCCTATCAGTTTACGCCGAGCAAAACCGCTCATAGGCGAAGGCCGCCGGAATCCGGTGGATGCGGGAAGCACAGAACCGGTCGAAGTGACGCTGCTTCAGGGAAGCTTTTGTCCAGCAGTGGACGTCTTTCGGCTGAAATGTACAGACGCCAGCACATCAAGCTACTACAATCTGTCAGATTTCTTTAATAGATTTTCGACTTTATCGCTAAAGCATAAGGTTCAAAGTTGATTGGGAAAATCTGACAGTTTCGGGTAGCTTGATGTGCTGGCGTCTGTACGAAAACCGCTCATTTAATTTTCCAACATCCACGACCTCGCTTCTTGCTCGGCCCACACACCAAAAAAGCAGTGTGCGCCGGTAGCGTAGGTGACCCATCTACATCGATTAAGCTGTACGGAGCCATGACATTGTTTAGTATAGGCACCAGTTTAAAAGCAATGCCGTACGCGCCGCTAAACGGTTTAACTATTCAATAACTAGAGTTTTGAAGGCTTAGCTCGGAAGTCTGTATTAGTTTATGATACAGGATAATAAAGGTATGCGGGAAAATCATGAGCAAAGAGTCAGCAGCGATTTGGTTTTTGGTGATAGATTTCATCTGCATCTGCAGCATGCTGATAGATTTCTGTTGCAGCATCTGATTGGAGCTATGCTAACGTAACATAAAAGGCTAGTTATTCTCTTCACCATCAATGTACCTATCGGAAACCGTCAAGAACAAGTGAAAAATTAAAAGTGTTTATTGACAGAAGTACGAATTTTTGAACGAAGATAATATGTTACCTCTGCCAAAATGCAAAGCTGTTTGTTCGCAGACGTAGCTAGTTTTTACATTCATACACAGTTAATAATTTGCACTTTTTCACCTATATGTACGCAAAACTATTTATGCAATCCTTAAATTTTATCCTGCAGGCTTTAAAACAGACACAAGTTTTTTTTTTTTTTTTTTAATATTCTCTACAGTGAGGCTTTGAGAAAACATATTAAAGATGTACTTATGTATTTTATTTATAAAAGAGCTTTTTGTGGTACAACTATCGATCGATTGCAAGGTTATTTTTTTGTTTTTAGTTAATTAGGATCTCCAACAAGGAATACACCTTACATGCTATACAGGTTGAAATTGAAAACATGCGACAAATCGAAATGAGAGATTGTACTCATCATTGTGAACAACTTTTACTATGAGATAAAACCTGAAATCGCGAAAAAAAATCAGAAAATCATGAACCCCTACATTTATGAGAATCCCTACATTTATGTTCGCATAACTCGTCAAAATGTAGAGAAAAGTTGATTTTTTTCTTCGCAAATTCAGGTTTGGTCCCATGGTAAAAGTTGTTCATAATGATGAGTACAATCTCCCATTTCGATTTGTCGCATGTTTTCAATTTCACACTATTATAAAGGACCAAAAATCCATGTGCTCCCTCAATTATACGAGAACACATCATGCAAACAAAACAAACAGTATGGTATGCCTAAATTAGATTAAAATTATATGATATTATTAAAGTTATACTAGTATATTATTGTAGTAGAAAATTTGTATTTAAATATAAGATTAAAAAGCAAAGAAACATAGTAGAAAAAAAACTATACTTACAAATAAGAATAGCAAACAATACATTACTAGACAGGTAGTTCAACACTTAGGTACATATTGTCATTAATTTAATTGTGTACGAATTAGTGATTTATATTTACCCAGAGTATTTGAAAAGACGTTTATGTCCTCCGATGTACAGACGTCAGCACATCAAGCTACCCGATACTGTAAAATTTTACCAATCAACTTTGAACCTAATGCTTTAGCGATAAAGTTGAAAATCTATTAAAGAAATTTGACATACACACACACAGACAGATTATAGTAGCTTGATGTGCTGGCGTCTGTACATGCCAAGGCATTGTACTGCTGGGTCATCAAAAATAGTTGGAACTAAAAAATGTATACTTTCTACCATAATAGTTATTGCAAGTGGGCACTATAAATCTTCTAATATTATTGTTCCTTCGAGATCTTGTGCGAATAATATTGTTTTTAAATACATCACTACAATACTGTTATAAGGCCTTATGAAAGCCCTCTCTAACCCTCCATCTTCCCCGAATAGGTACGAAGGATAGAAACCCGGTTTTACACCAAGAAAAAAAATATTAAAAAATACAGCACTGTTTACCAACAGTGAGGTAACATTTTGAATCAAAACATGCAAATATATATTGTAACTATATTTTTTCAACTACTGATAATCTATTCCTACCCCACTGACGTGCTACCGGTAAGAGCCCAGCCAACTTAATAAAGGGATAAACAGTGTCATTCAGAAGTAAGAGAAGAAAACCTTTAAAAGTAGTCTGCAAGGCGCTGGTAACCGTTTCCGTTCTAAATAAAAAATGTCAAGCTTCCCGGTTGAGGAGGGAAATAAACGGCACGGACTTTTTATAAAATGTACGGAGAAAATGTAAAGATGAATAAAAAGCCACGGTTTTGATATAGATGGTCGTTGGATGCTATGTTATGAAGCGTAATAACATAGTGCTTAAGTTTTTGCAACAAATTTCCTTATACACTGCAGAGTATATTACTTGGCGATTCAGAGCTAGACCAAAAAAAGTGTAACATTTTGAACATTGTGAACTTCGCTCCAAGCGGGTATCCCCCACCTGGGTAGCCTCCCGCTGTTTTTGCTAACATTAAGTAATCACAATATCAATCAATACACACCCTGCTAGGATTCTATATCAATTAGGATAAGGGCAAGAGAATGATGACTACGGAAATACAAATCTTTCTACGTCACTAACTATCTGCCTACAAACTCACTTTGAATAACATAACACTGCTCTTGAAGACTTTTATTTATTTATTTATTTCGCTTTCTCTAAACATCCTAGTTCTGTGTTAATGTGCACACACACGTGACACACGATCGATACGTGTCAACGGTAGAGACAACTGCAGCCATCGACAACGTGCCGCTCATATACAACGTGTAACGTTAAATGCGCAAAACCTGAAAATAGTTTGATCAGAATAACGAGCAGAATTAATTGAACTACTTTTTAATACAGGTCACATTTTTCAAAAAATCTTCTTTAAAAACGTTGCCGTGTCTATTTATTAATAGGTCAAGCAAGCCAATGTCAGCGCGGTGCAGCGGCCCGGTGACGACTCCTCCCTCGGTAAAGCGTAGCGTCGTCGCAGACGCAAGAAACGATCAGAATGGCCAGTAAAACTAAAACAGCACATAAAATCTTTACAATTTTTTTAATAACTTATTTTCTCTCTGAAATAGGTCAATTGAATTAAAAATCAGTTGGGGTGTCTGAGGTTTTGCGCATTTAACGTTACACGTTGTATATTTGAGTACGGTGCTCAACTATACGAGCGGCGTGTTGTCGATGGTTGCAGTTGCCTCTACCGTTGTCGCTTGTCGCTCGTGTGTATGAGCAGTTAACAACCTAGTTCAGTAGGCAGAGCTTTTATGTAATAATGTCACTTATGTTTTCAAATAAATGAATTATTATTACCATAAATACCTCGGATGATACAGCTGTTTGTAATAGTACGTGTGAGTTTTTCAACCCTTGCAGACATGTTTCTTCTTATGGTTCAAATAAAAGCAATATTTTTAGCATCTAAATTCAAAAGAACAGTGTTTCATCAGCGTTGAATATAGCGCACAATTATACAAAAACTAATGAGACTACAGTCCAGCCCACGCTGCGTCGAGAGAATGCGTTCCTGACACCTGTCAATGCGACAATTCTAGTAGATAGTAAAGATCAAATTCCCAAAACGCATATTCGTTTGAATAAAACAGACTGACGCATGTCAAGAACGCACTCTCTCGTTGGCCGAACTGTACATACATTGAATTGATGCGATAAATGCCAAAATAACTAAAACCCTTATAAATGTGGGGACTATTCAGTCGAATTATTTAAACATATGAGTCGATTTGAACAACTCAATCAATCTAACAATCCAGATTGATGAACATCGATTTACGTGGTATTGAGAAAACCTTTTTAATTTTATTTCAAAGTCTTTGGGAATCGTTTCGTGTGGGAGTGATTTAATAAATTATACCTTTTGTGTACTCTAGGGGCTTTTTAGACACACAGTTTTGTTCCCTTGGGTGTGTAATGCGAAGTGAAGCTTGATGATAAAAAAATTTAAGGTATTTCTCCTAATATATACTAGATAATAAAGCTAACGAATTTGTTTGTTCTTTTTGTTTGGCTGATTATGCTTTTGTGTTCCATGAACGGTTGCCAAATAACTGTTTTTCTTTTGTTTTTCTTTGACACCAACGAAACGCCTTATACACCACTTACCCCCTTACTAGTAAACGTTGTGTAGCGTCTGTATACACAACGCTTTGTTTTCTTCTTTCGAAAGTCAAATTACTGACGACTGAAATAGAGAAATCGGTGAGTAACTATCCATTTGATATAATAAGTTTATTAGTGGTCAGTTCGATATTCTGATAACGAATTCAACAAAACCTAAAAGAAACAGCAATTCCTATCCTACTACCATTCTTCCTTATACCAACCTTCCGTTGGCTCTTCCTTTTAATATACCAAATTGCTTCAAAAACGAAAACAGCGAAGCATTTCAGCAAATACGTATCTTATTTTTCATTAAAAACCCCAGCTATAAAGCGAGCTATTCACGAACAGTCTGCTGGCCGACAATAATCGCGACAATAGTGTTGTATTGTGCTTGCTACGGAGTTTCTGACAATGCGACTTTCGTTACGAACGCTCATGTTTTTTTTGCAACGTTGAGTGATGCGATTGTTGTAACGTTTTTAGTGGGAGTAGTGGACTGTTAAAATGAGAATAAAATACGCGAAAATGGACCTAAGTAGTTCTTTTGGCTAACATTTAGTTTAGTGTGTTGAAACACGTAAATATTCCACTGCAAAGTTAGGCCTGGCATAATTATATCAGCACGCATGCTCGTTGTACACAACATAATCTATATCTACACAAATAAATAACATTGAAGTGTCTGTTTGTAATGTTAAAATAACAGCTTTTTACTAAATGTATCATCATCTGTCTAGCCTTTTCCCAACTATGTTGGGGTCGGCTTCCAGTCTAACCGGATGCAGCTGAATACCAGTATTTTACATGGAGCGACTGCCTATCTGACCTCCACAACCCAGTTACTGGGTAATACGATACCCCTAGGTAAAACTGGTTGTCAGACTTTCGGGCTTCTGTGACTACCCCTAACGACTGTCAAAGATCTACGAATGACAGCCGGGGCCAACGGCTTAACGTGCCATCCAAGGCACGGAGGGGTCTCGGTATGTAAAGATGATGCACCTACTTTCACCTTGATGGGTTGGCTTGGTGGGCCGCTAGAACTGCTACGTATGACATATGCGACCCATCCAGCGTGGCCCACTTCTAGGCTCTCTCTTCTTGGCCCGCCTCCTTGGCTCCGCTCCATCCTCCATCGGCGATGACCGGGTGCACTGGGACATCACCACAACTCCAGTGACCGTGCAGCGTGGAAGATAGAGTCCCTGATCTACCATCCACTGGACCATCTTATGGCGGCATAAAGTCCGCATTTCGCCAAATGCGCGGCCTTGCCCTCCCGTGGCTAATCGGGTCAGTGAGAGTGCCTCCCAGACCCACTCCGCCGCTTCTTTCTGCGTCCTCCGCACGGCTTCCAATGCCCTTTCACTGCCAACCATAGCCCTGACAACAGCCGACATCGACAGGTCTTCCCTAATTTCTACCACCAGAACACGGCGCTGCGCCTTCCAGGCAGGGCACTGCTCGGGAGTGTGCAGCAACCGCATTGGTGACACATGGGAGTTGCCTCTCGTCTTGCTACTGTGTGCAGGTGCCAAAACAGCCATGCCCCGACAATACCTACACTAAACGGAAGGACAACGTCTCGTACACACTCCAGTAGGATAGGCTGGATAGACTAGACCCAACAATCCAGTGACCGGAACTGGGAGGCTCCAACCTCTCTACCCATTGCCTCACGATTGCAGTCTGAGCTTCTCTGCGCCACTTCATTACCACTTCAGGCGGCGGGTCACTGCCGCTCTCCACCCGACCTTCCACACTTTGTTCGTAAACTTCGGCAAGCACTCGTGCCTCCAGATCTCACGGGTTGTGTCTCAGTTTGGATGGGCGTCACATTGGCAGGGACACCTTCCTGCCAATGTGACGCCCATCCGAACCTAGGCTAACCCAACATTTTTTACCCCCCATCGTGTATTTCTTCAACCCCTTTCTCTTTCTAACAAGAAAAGCTCCTTGAAACCCAATCAGGGCAGCCTCCAGCCAACCAATCAATCCTTACTTCCACAAGTGATTGCATTGCGGTTATTATTTTTGCCAAACTAATCGGAATCTAGCATGACCTACATCCTTCCCTCTTCAACGGTAGATCTAAAATTAAATAACGGTACTTAGGACATAGAGTAAAAAAATCGCTTTAAAATTCAGTTAGTCCGATAATCGTTTAGCTTACCTCGTCTAGACTGCCTCTTTGGTCTAGTAGTCTCAAGCGCTACTGCTGAGCCTAAGGGTTCGATTCCAAGATCGGGCAAAGTGTTATTGGGTTTTTCCACCAGAAATTTCTGAGTAGCAGCCATGTCTGGATTTGTGCCCGATTATGGCAATAGGCTGATCCTCTATTACATGGGACTTGAACATAATTGATGAAACGTGGGTGTACTATCGTGGGTGTGCGGAGATTATTATAGGCTTGATGCAATGCAATGTTGTTAGTTTTGCTTATTTACGCAATTGATACGAACTATTTATTTTAATTGACACAGGTTAGCTCAAATCACTAGAATTAATTAAACAGTCAATTAGTAGATATATCAAAATATGTCTTAACAGATTTTTTTATTACCTTCAATAATTACAATTTACAAGCTAAAACTAAAATATAATTATACAAGTATATAACAAAAAAATTAAAGAAAAAGGCAGGAGCTCATTGGGCATCATAAAATTCGTCCGCATCGCTGTCAAATGGGATAAGTGCCCAAAAAGGCTGGCAGCATTACAAATAAAAATAAAATATATCAAATTAGTATATTAATTCATTTTTTAAACTTTTTTCCGTACAAAAACTGTAAAACATCTGCTAAACTGAAAAGAAATCTAAAAAATATAGTAAACAAATCATTTTGAAATAACTTGTTAACAAAAATCAATTGCCAATGTTGCAGAGGATTTGAGATGAACATTCTGATGGAAAGGAAATCTAATAAAAGTATGAAGGAACCATCAAATCTATGTAAATAAAAATAAAGTGATGTTCGTTGGCAAGCGTTTAGACTTACTTGAAAACGGCTGCACGATAAGGTTTTTATGTAAAGAAAAATTGGAAACGATTCCGGGAAAATTCAATTCGGGAAAAACTTAACATCCTTTTTTCTATTCGGTTGTTGTATGAACTTTTTAAAGGGCTTTGAAGATCCGTGGCATACCTATCTGTCGGCCATTTTTTTTTTTTTCAAAGTGGCTTCCACGCATGAATCCTATATAAATCGATAGCTGACATAATCAAAATGGCGCGACAGTAGGTAGCCTGGCTCCATATAAAACTCTTTAATACCTTTGGTCTGTCTATCTGTAATAAAATCTTGTCTAACCGATTTTTCTACGCTATGTCTTCAGTGAACAGCGAACGACCAATTAAGGATTGATTTGGAATGCTGATGACTTCGACTTCAGATGATTTAGTTTGCTTTATAGAAAACCAATCGAATTAATGAATGAAGAGCTCTCTGAATAAATAAGAAAAATGGAAATATTTTTGGTTAGATACTTTTTTTTTCTAGTTAGAATATATCTTGCATATTTTTCTTGTTATGTAGTGGGCGAAATTATACCAAACGACACTTTTTAGTGTAAATAAAACTTACATATTTCCTTTTTTTACTTTTATACTTCATGTATATGTCAGTCCAATTTATCTAATTATAAACATTACACCACTCACTAATTAAATTCTTACGAAGATTAATGTCCCTCAATTTTCATGATTGTCTCTGGATCACCCAAACGTTGACTGGTAGAAAATGTCTATGGCATTAAGTCCGCCTCTGTACATTTATGTGCTTGAAGTATTAAATAAATAAATAAACAAAAGAGAAGCTCCTTCACTATTAGGGGTTAAGAGTATGTCGTTCATAATTCCAATCTGTAATTTGTCCAGACCTAAAGTGTCGAATAATTCCTCTCTCTCTGCGTGAAATTGAACAAATTCCATCAGTAAATGATACACATCATCTATTATTTACTTGGTGTAACAAACACAAAACATACCTTCTCAGGTATCATCACTACATAGTATAAAACAAAGTCACTTCGCTGTCTGTCTGTCCCTATATATGCTTAGATCTTTAAAACTCCGCAACGGATTTTGATGCGGTTTTTTTTAATAGATAGTGTAATTTAAGAGGAAGGTTTATGTATAATACATGCATAATATAATAGAGAAACACTGATAATTTTAGAGGTTTCTAATGTAATGCCGTAAATAAACACATTTTTTTGCGCTTACATTGTAAACGCTGGCTGAACCCGTCGAGATAGATCAAAATAATGTACTACAGTATTGTACACCTTAAAAAGGTCTACAAAAAAGTCCGCGATGGTATATGTCTATCTCTTAGGGATAACCCACAATAACCATTTTTTATCCTATACTTCTTACGAGAAATAATGGCTCTAAAATTATCAGCGTTTCTCCATTGCACCCGTGCGAAGCCGGGGCGGGTCGCTAGTCTTTTAATTAATACGGATCAAACAAATGTTGTTTATGGGTGGCGGCATAATCAGTCTATAACGTTCCCATTGCCGGGACACAGACCTCCGCTCTGTGAGAAGAAGTGGGCCGTAATCTACCACGCGGGTCAAGTGCGGGTTGATAGATGTCACATATCTCCGAATTTTTGGTTCTAGGACATGAAGGTTTCCTCACGATGTTTTCCTTCACAATTTTGAGAGTAGTGGTGATGAAATTATTTACACAAAGTAAAACGCTTGCCCGGATTCGAACTTACGACCTACAACTCATATATCGGAGCCGTTTCCACTGGACCGATACTGCTCTCAGTGATGGGTAGCAGGCTAAGTTTTAACACCAATCATGCTTCGTGGAGTAAACACGATACCTCACAAAAATATGCGTTCAGAATTTCAAATATATTTTTGAAACTCCCTCCTATAAATACTACTATGATTTATATACAACTTGTAACGTTAAATGCGCAAAACCTCAGACACCCCAACTGATTTTTAATTCAATTGAACTGTTTCAGAGAGAAAATAAGTCATTAAAAGAATTGTAAAGGTTTTATGTGCTGTTTTAGTTTTACTGGCCATTCTGATCGTTTCTTGCATCTGCGACGACGCTTTATCGAGGGAGGAGTCGTCACCGGGCCGCTGCGCCGCGCTGACATTGGCTTGCTTGACCTATTAATAAATAGACACGGCAACGTTTTTAATGAAGATTTTTTCAAAAATGTGACCTATATTAAAAATTGGTTCAATTAATTCTGCTCGTTATTCTGATCAAACTATTTTCAGGTTTTGCGCATTACACGTTGTATATACTATAATTTTCTCAACAGCCGGTCGATTCTGTAAAAATCTCACCGGCAAAACTTGCGTGGAGTGAGTTGTCAGTGATCCCACTGATGCTAGGGATTGACCAAGCAAACATTTACAATCATAATCGAGATTTTAATAATATTTTTTTATGCTAATTCTATTGATCATTTTATATAATTTCAAAGCTATTGTAGTATTTTA
Source organism: Eremobia ochroleuca (assembly GCA_949629135.1). Lineage (NCBI taxonomy): Eukaryota > Metazoa > Arthropoda > Insecta > Lepidoptera > Noctuidae > Eremobia > Eremobia ochroleuca. The sequence continues at coordinate 19,755,433 of OX451389.1, forward strand.
GTTGTCAAAACCCACGTTTAACCCCACTTAGTTTGTGTGGCTTGATCACGTCACCCGATTCACGAAATTTCGTAAGTCGGCTGAAGTGATCACGCCGACTTCTCAGGACTAGTATAGAAAAAAAAAAAAAACATTGACATTCTGACTGAGTTTCTCTTGTGCTAGTTATTTTATTTTAAAACCCAACAAAATAGTAATGTTTTGACAACAAAAATAATAGTGTTGAAATTATATAAAATGATGAATAGAATTAGCATAAAATATTATTAAAATCTCGATTATGATTGTAAATGTATGCTTGGTCAAGTCCTAGTATCAGGTTCGATGACACTGACAGCTCACTCCACGCTCACTTCACCTGAGTTTTCACGGCGATATGGTTACAGAATCGCACTGCAGGTATCCCCACTATATCACTTTTTATCTACTACCATATATTTATCATGTACGAACAATAAATTCGTCTTTACAATACATTAATTTTTCTTACTGGCAACACCGATACTGTTGGAGGTAATTGAGATTGCATGATATATCGCCACTTGCTCTTATTCGCACCGACTTCCGAAGTCGTGTTCGGTCTACTGAAGCCGGCTTGAGGTTTTATTAGTAACAGTTTTTTTTAATTGAAATAATGTATTGTGGTGTGTTGATGGCGGTTTAAGGTTTAAGGGCGAAAAAAAGTTATGCATCAAGCTACCCGAAACCGTCTAATTTTCCCAATCAACTTTGAACCTTATGCTTTAGCGATAAAGTTGAAAATCTATTAAAGAAATTTGACAGATTGTAGTAGTTTGATGTGGCGTCTGTACCTTAATATGAATATTTTTTTTAACTTGGCCTACACTGTCTCACTGCTGAGCAAAGGTCTCCCCCAAATCCTTTCAGGCATCCTTTTCTAGAGTCGTCTGGCCGATACAGGGTTAAATTAAGTTAATTAGCGAAACTCCGCAGACGTCAAGAAAACGGATTTTCTCAACTCTAACTTCAAGCAAAACAGCCGCAGCGATCCCAATAAAACTATTTTTATTTTGATTTATCATGTTTAGATATCGATACCTACCCAGCACGTCTGCGGAGTTTCGCTAAATATTTTAATTTGACCCTGTTAACTATTAGCCTGTACTATCCCAATGCTGGGCAAAGGTCTCTCCCATGGCTTCCAGTGCTTACAATCCAGGGCAAATGTGGATGGTCGTTTGATTGGTCTAACTGGTCCATTTTAACCTGTAGAAAAAAGGTTTAATGTTCAAGTGTGTTGGTTTTTTGTTGTTTTTGGATATTGCTTGACTGACTTTTTTTTTTTTTTTTTGTTAATAATTATTTATATATTTTATTCTATAACACATACATTTGTTTTAACAGGTATGACCCAAGCTAAAAGTAGTCATAAATCGCTAATTAACCAGCCCCTAGTAACGGGTCTGGGTAAAAGCAAAAGTTACACAATGAACAACATACTAAGTGTCAAATAGTGCGTGTGTAATATCTTAGTTCAATTGGTTCCTGCTACAAATTAAGCCGTCAAGTATTGCCCGGGGATATTCAGCAGTGTACCAAGTATGGACCCCTCTCATTTGACTTTTATTGCAACCATCACAGACAATCCAATAAACAATTACGGGTTAAAATATTGTATGTTGAACTAACTCAGCAGTTACAGGTGGGCTGAAGAAATAGAATATCTTAAGAACTTTACCTTAGTATGTCCCAAGGGAAGTACTTAAAAATCTTCCCTATCTGTTACCGTCTTCACTATGAAAATCTATGGGGAAAACCCGTTTCAAACAGCGAGCATTTCTCGCCTATAAGCAGAGACAATTACAACGAAGCTAGCTTAAATGGCCTAACACACTAACAATTCCAATGCCTTTCATTTTGACAATTCGACACATTCATTGCGTTATTTACGTTGTCGAACAGACGAATTTTTCTAACATATGAAGCAATGGGCTAGAAATTTCTTTCGAAATTCTTAGAACTGTGAAAGAAAGTGTGTTACGCTATTGGAGTGCAGCGTTGTCCACAAATATGGATAACATACTGAATAAGCCGAACTGAAAACAGTTATAAAAACAACTCATCATTAAGACCGCGCATGTCATGACGTCAGAAAGTAATAACAAAACGTTACGCTTGATTCCCAGAAAGGATAAGGGCAGAGGTGTACCTTAGTATGTAGGATTGTACCTACAACCCACATTTCACGTATTACCATCAACCGGGCACAAATTCAAACTTCGGGCTGTTAGTGCTCACAACGCCGTCGATGCGTCTACGGCTGCAGTCGCATCTACTGTTGACATCGTGCCGCTCGTGTATATGAGCACTTACTGAATAATTCCTCTTGGAAAAACCCAATAACACTTTGCCCGACTTGGGAAGCAAACCCAGGACCTCAGGCTCAGCAGTAGCGCTTGCAACCACCCAACGAGGCAGTTAAAAAATAATGATTATCCATTCTAGTATTACGTAAGCAGATTTTTGCAATTATTAACTCCCCCCCAACCCTCGTCAGCAAAAGAAATCAAAGCTATTACCCCCCCCCCCCCCCATGCTTACGTAAACATTGGTAGGTACATGCATTTTTCAATGTGTTATGGTTTCTTTATTGATTCATGAGCCTACTGCTCTTATAACTATTTATTTAATTATTTCCGGGAATCCCTGAAAATGCGTTTCGTTTTCAAGCATAGACAAGTAGGGTTGCCATAATAATAATATGTGTTCAAACCAAAATTGACAAAATTTTGTACAAAATCCGAAAAAGTGAAGAAATAAATACTGCTGGCGTAATCACCTTCCGGACCCCCCCATCCCCCATGTCATCAAATATAAGCAAAGCAAAGACCCCCCGCCCCCCTGTACTGCTTACGTAATATTTGAATGGCCCTTTAATCAAATAAAAATAATTTCAAAAGAAAAACAAAACGGGATTAAGTACCTTATAGATTTCAATCACATCACACAAAAAACGTCATGGACAGAATTAAAACGTCCCGAATCTCCGGCACGCAGCGATTAAGCGCAGGTGCGCCAACTCGAACATGTTCTCTTAATGGAAAAAGTCGATACATCAATTTGTATGCTGTAACTGAACGGAATAAATGATGAAAAGGTGGAAAGTGGGGATTAAAAGGGAAACCGCGGTTTTTTTGCTTCTAAATCTGCATGCGTACTGACTTATTAATATGACTCTGGGGGCCTCCCACCTCATATAGCAGTATAATTTAAATCTTACTTCAGTGTGGGAAAGAGATGGAACTATACGTCCTATAAAACCTTTGTTAAAAAACTGTCACTCATGTAGGTATTCATAGTTAATTTTTATCTTAAAGTTATATTTCTTCATGTTGTTTTGGTTTTTACTGTAATACATATCGATCGACACAATGTAAAAATTGTTTATGTAATAAATAAATGCATGAATGATAAATGATATCCTTTCTGTTAGTAGGTTTGTAGAAACCCTTTTAAACGTCAATAACATTTTTAAAGCTAGATGAGGTCAGCGCTTCCTATCCGACTGCTCTGAGACGAAAGGTCGAAACAATCTCAGAGGTTGAAGTCTATTTTAAAGTCCAGTCATAAACGTACAGATTTGCAGATTAGTATCCGGAATTGTCTTTTGAGGAAAGAACCACACTTTGAGTGGACCAGTCAGTGCAAGCATTTGTCAGTAATCGTGTACAACCCGGAACATGAGGACCTCAACGCTTTTTTATAGTTCCATCTCTGTACCACATTAAAAGTAATACTTCTGTAAGAGTTGGTGGCAAGCTCCCTGAACTGATTACTTGAAAACGTGTGGCTTAGTTATAGTCCTTTCACAGTTACCTATTTTACTTCTGAGAGCAGCAACCTAACAGCAATCTTAATTGTAATATTTAATTAATTAAAAAGCTAACAGACTTAAAATAATAATAATAATATGTACAAGTATATAAAAAGGAGGGCAAATAATCAAAGGGCATCAAAAAATTCGTCCGTAACGCTGTCAATAGGAAACGTGCCCAAAAGGCTGGCAGCATTACCACGTTGTATGGCAATGCTGATTCTTTGGCCAAAAAATAGGCCAGCCCTCTGGTTACGTGAAGAGTCGACTTGGCGATATCCCGAAATAATAGGTGGGCACTCGGACCCCATGGCCCTAGTGTTTCAACCCCAAACGGCTCGAACAAATAAGTTCCAAAGAGGTTGGAGTATTTGCGCCGTTTGAGGTTTTCCGCACCTGCAGCAGCCGCACCAGCACAACCCATCGTGCTTGGAAAATGGGATGGTGCAAGGGTGTCGACACACGTTGCATCCCACACCAAAGGCCTACCTACCTTCCAAGGCATTATGGTCATTCCGTCTGGTCTCTTCCCATCGTCGCGCGCCAAGCCATTGGGTTCTAAAACAGCTGGCACCCCGGAGGTGACAAGAGCACGACGGATGATGTCATTGATGCTGGCGTGCCGTGCTATCCGGCCTGCGCTTTTACTGCAGGATAAGCCATGGTGTCCAAGGCAGTCGACACCTTCACCGCATTGGCAGCGATGCGGACAAAATTGTAATTCAATCAATCAATCAATTTTTTAACGAGAATAAAGATCACAATGATTTTGACAGACTTGTCTGTGGCAGCAACCCAACAGCTACCTTATAAGAATGAGAACAAAGATCACTGTGATTTGGACAGTGATGCAACGATGATACAGCTCATGGATTACTCCCAACGGCTTACCTGCTTAAAGCCTAACTTTGATCCAAGAGTACATTGACGCAGTAAAAAAGTCTGATAAGATTGGCAAGACGTAACCTTCCATTTTTAAACACCAACTTTGGAATCCATACTCAGAACTTGCAACATTGTTTGTAAATTTCGGAATACCTACTTTAAATTTGCCTGCCGCATTCGGGCATAATGTTACTATAACTCGACAAAATGTAGGGAACAGCTGATTTTTATTCGCGTTTTGGTTTCATAGTAAAAGTTGTTAATAATTATGAGTGCAATGACCCATTTTAGGTTTTCAATCACTCCATATCGCAGAAGAAACATTGTTGTTTCTCATTTTTAACTGTATTTTCATATACAAACATATCTGAATAAATACACAACATACCTATGTATAATAGAATTTATTTGCGTAAATATAATTTTTCAACCAGCAAAAACTTCAAAGTTAGAAGAGAATGTGCGAGAATTGCCTTCCAGTAGGTGTGAATTCAGCACACGCTAGCGTATTAATGGAATACGCCGTGAATACGCCTCACACATAATTCAATCAACTGGCACTGAATTTTGCTTTGTGTACTAACTACATTACGAGAAAAATATGTTTTTTTTACATGGTATCTTTGATGTGGGTTTATTAAACGTGTTTATTACTTATATTGTGTATATTACTTAGTATGCTATTCATGAATTAATAATCTCGCAGAGCAACGTTTTCTACTCAACTCACAAAGAGAAAGAACAACGCGAACTCTTTTTTCACAAGCGTAGTCTATTGCAACATTCTTAAATAAACAACTTCAAACCATAAACTCATTTTTACTTTCACCATAATTTTATATTGTTTTTGACCTACTTAGCAAGTTCATTTCGGATTTGAAAGCTCACATTTCTTCTAAAATATCCTTATACATGTCAGGTTTTGTAATTGCTAGGAGGTTTTAGGCTGTTGGCTCATAATTGTTTGTTACTGAAGAAACAAAACCCCCTGATATAATGATGCCCAAGCTGTACCACATTCGAAACACCACAAGACGATAAAATCTTCCACGGTGGTTGTCTTTTTTTTTTTTTTACTTGTCCCGTGCGAGTCACAATAAATAATTTTATTACATTTTCTTCCTTTCTCTCATAAAAAGAATGATTAAAGACCATTCACAGTTATTCCACCTCTGATTTTGCATCACTGTATTTTTTTCTTTATTCACTTTATAATAAGGTTGGTGTTTGAATGCTGCTACTGACAAGTCTGTCAAAATCATTGTGATCTTTATTGTAATCAAAATAAGGTTTACTGTTGGGTTGCAGCTGCCAGAGGTACAATAATTGTGAAAAGACTGTACACAAAATCCATAAGTTCATTCCGGCTTACACACAGTTCACCCAACACATTTCCTCCCTTCCCTACCATGGTATAAAACTGTCACTCGAGACTTAATTAAATACTTTCAAGCACCCTGCTAATGAGTGTTGCCACGTCACAGGTCAATAGCGCCTCAGAGTCGAGTGTCTTATTAATTTTGTAAGGGGCAACTCTTGGGCTGATGTTATAGTGGCCCAGATGTAAATGTGGGTCATTGGACGATCTTTTTTTTGTTATTCTTGAAGAGAGTATTTATTTCGACCTTTTTGTGTTCTATATTTTAATTTTGTATCATATTTTTGCTAAGACTAAGATGAAAGCGATTAATTCAATATCATAAACTGGCTTCAGCCCGTGACTTCGTCCGCGTAAAGTCTGTTGTTTAAACGTAAAATATATCTTACTAGCTTCTGGCCGCGGCTTCACCCGCGTAAAAATTAACGTTCAACTATTATCCCAATGGAACACAATACCGGGATAAAAAGTATCCTATGTGTTAATCCAGGAAATGGTCTATCTATGTGCCAATTTTCATCCAAATCAGTTCAACGGCTTACACGTGATTGAGCAACAAACATCCAAAGATCTTCACAAAATTTCACATTTATAATATTACTAGCTGCGCCCAGCGGTTTCACCTGCATAAGGCTCGATCCCGTAGGAATATCGGGATGAAAAGTATTCTATCTGTTAATCCTGGTTATAAACTATCTGTGTGCCAAATTTCATCAAAATTGATCCAGCCGTTTGAGCGTGAAGAAGTAAAAAACATACAAACACACACACAAACTTTCGCCTTTATAATATTAGTGTGATTAGTAGGAAGTAGGACGACACTCGTCAATACAACAAATGGGGAAACCATTAGTGAAACAATTTTCGGAATCGGATCAGTAGTTCCGAAAATTACCCCCTACATACGAACTCAACAATTTTTACCTCTTTATAACGTTAGAAATAGAATAGTGGAAAGAGGAAACGGAATTGTCGTGAAGTGGGACAACACAGGCTTATAATAATATAGTGCGTACAGGGATAATAGTCGGTTGATGATTAATTTCTTTAAAAACATCTATCGGGCGTCCGCGATGGGGCTTCGACCCCTTCCAAATTTCCGGGACCCGAGGGCCCCGATATATGTATAAGGAATATTTTAAAATAATAATTAATAGTGGCATAGATAATGTCTGTGTATGAACTTTTTCAAAAGGAAAATTATTTTCACGGTGATTTATTCAAGTTAATAACGTCAAAAAGCATTGAAAACATCTTATCATCACTGAAACATACGTGCTTTTGAAACTTTATTAAGTACAGATGCCAGCACATCAAGCTACCCGAAACTGTCAAATTTTCCCAATCAACCTTGAACCTTATGCTGAGGCGATAAAGTTGAAAATCTATTAAAGAAATTTGACAGATTATAGTAGGTGTGCTGGCGTCTGTACTTACGCTAATTGTTCATGGAACAATTCGTAAAGCTGTATTTTATTATCACTTCATTCCCAGTTGTGCACGTTTGTTTGCGTAAAATCTATACTAATACATAATTATAGATGTCTAAGGAACTCTTTCTGACTCTGTTACTTTTTAATGCATTAACAGCTGAACGGATTCGGATCGACCTTGACCTGAGTTAGGACGTAGGATATTTTTTATCCCGGTACGTTTCTGTGGGATAATTGCCGACCTTCATGCAGGTGAAGCCGCTAAGAAAAACTAGTTAAATATAAACCAAACCATTATCCTAACTAATAATATAAATGCAAAAGTGATTTTGTTTGCTTGTTACGCTTTCACGCTAAAACGACTGCACGGATTTGGATGAAATTTGGCAGATGAGTAGACCATGACCTGGATTTGGACATAGAATATTGTTTATCCCGATATTCTTACCGGATGGAAACGTATTCTGGTGAAACCGTTGGGCGCAGCTAGTTATATATTATAATGGTATTTTATCATTGAAAGTTACAAAAAAAATAGTGGTTGCAGTAGATTGCTACTGCAACCAATATTTTTTGTAACTTTAACCCTTTACCGCATAGGAAACCATATATGGTTTGACATGTTTACAGTTTATTTTACTCTAAAAAAATAAAAAACTAGCGTATAAATCCTAATGGGGTTTGTTTTTCTTATCATTAGCAATAATAAAACACAACTATTTTGTCTATCATCACACTTGGAAATAAAAAATAAAAAAATACACTAAAATTAATTCTGAAGCTTTAATAAAGACATTAACATAAAAAAAAAAAAATTGTCACTTATTTAATATATCATGCAGTAAAGGGTTAATACTAATATTAATATTTTTTATAGGCTAAATTTCATCCTAGATCGCAGACGACGTCGCGGGCACCAAATAGTGTTTTATTAGGTTCCATGGCAGCAAAAAATATTCTTACTCAAGTATTTGCGCCTCATACTGGAAAAAGACGAAGTCGAGAAGGCCATATGGAAAAGCTTACTAACAAAAAAAAGCTTCTAGTTTTTGATTTCTTGCTTATATAACCAGTAGTACCCTTTTCCATACCAAAAAAATAAAATATGTTTCCCCACCCGTCAATGTCATATAGGGCATCTCAAGTACGAGGCGCAAAGACTTGAGTAACAATATTTTCGTAGCGTTCTACCATATGAAGGCAAGAAACGAATATTTTTTGCTTCCATGAAACCTAATAAAACACTAGTTGGTGCCCGCGACGTCGTCTGCGATCTAGGATGAAATTTAGCCCATATCTTTACCCAGGTCATGGTCTATCTGTGTGCCAATTTTCATACCAATCCGTTCAGCCATTTTTGCGTGATTGAGTAACAAACAAACAAACTTACTTTCGCATTTATAACACTACTAGTTAAGACTAGTAAGGAAGTTAGGATTACTCACTACACTTTGAAAATATAAAATCTGACTGTAATGTTAAACTTTCGTCTAAATCATAAATTCAAAAGTAAAACATTCACATTTGTAATGTCGGAAAAACAATTTTCATATTTTACAAGAACGCATTAGAGTGAAATTGAAAATTTGGAGTACAAGGAATTATGGAGTAGATTAGCTACGCGGTCGTTGCTTCGTAGGCTATTGCTACGCGGAAGCGTAGTAGGGTGCTACGAAATCCTTCTCCCTGTTGTAATGATAACGAGTTTTTGCTGAGTTTTGTGTTTGAAAGGTTATAATTGTTCATTGCGAATAAGGTATTTTTAATTATGGTTTCTTAGTAGGTACCAGCAGTGCTATTTTATACACGGAAACTAAGACGAGTAATACCTATTTACAAAACTGTTTATCTTATAAGTGTGTACGGACTTCTACAGAAGAGCAACTTCAATTTAATCATAGGCAAGGTGTACAAATCACAACGATCGATTAGTTGTGTTTGCAACTTTAAATTACTCATAGGTAAGGTGTAGATATCACAACGATCAATTAGTTGTGTTTAATCAATTAAAGAACTCAGGTCCCAATGATCGATTAATCGGGATACCTGGTGATCGACGATCGATTAGTCGATATACTTCAAAGATTACCTCGACGATCGATTAATCGAGGGAGCCCTTGCTAACCTTTCGCTCAAGCCGATCAATTAAGCTTGTGCAACTGGAGCAAGATAGACGAGTAGCTCTGGCATAGTTGATCAGATGCGAACCAATCGATTCTCGCATCCAATCTAAAACAACACACCATTCTGTAGTTACATGCCTCACAAGGGACATCCAAACTTAAATTAAGTATATCTAATCATCATCTGTGTCGGAAGCAGATTCCGAGTTCTCGTTCACATCTAATGCAGCCACGTGGATCCAAGGCATCATGCGATCCGCCGCAACAGTCGTTGGACGCTTGCCTTGTGTACTACCTAAACCAGGTACTGGAGCTACTACATATCGATCAGTACCCAAGACTTTTGTAACCCGATAGGGACCGATATACGACGGCAGGAGTTTCTTACTCTGCCCCTCATTATTAAAGCAAGTTTTAGTAATTTTAACAAGGTCGCCTTCCGCGTATGTGCGCGCAGGTTTCCTAGCCTTATCATAATACCGTTTTTGCTTGATCTGCTCACTGTCTATACTACTTTTAACTTCGTCGCGTATAGTGGATAAATCAGTGGATTCGCGAGTTTCATCGGAAATCTTATTAAGGATGGGATTTGCCGAAACATTCATAGAGGTACCAAACATCACCTCGGCTGGTGTCCAGCCGGTCGTTTTTTTGTATAGTGTTGTTTAGTCCCCACTTAATCCTTCCTAAATGGCAATCCCATTCTTTCTCGCCATATTTCAAGCTTAAAGCCTTCATAGAGCCGAGAATTGTGCGATTATACCGCTCGACTTGACCGTTTGATCGGGGACTAGAGACAGTATTCAGGATATATTTAATGCCCTCGTCTAGACAAAATGTTTTAAACATATGCGACGTGAAGCAGCTCCCGCGGTCACTCACGAGGCGATCAGGAGTTCTAAATATCCTGAATATGTCTTCTAGCAACCTTATTACGTTCTGGGTGTGCGTGTTCCGAACCGGTCTGACAAAACAAAATTTTGTAAAAGCGTCAACTACTACTAATAGGTAAGAAAAACCTCGCTTAGATTTCACGAAGGGTCCGAGATGGTCAATATTTAGTGTGTGAAAAGGTACCTCCACTTTCGTTATAGGGTGAAGAAGACCTTCTCTACCGCTTTGATTATTTTTAGCGTATGCACATTCAATACAGGCGCTCACGTATTTTTTTACGAATCGTGTCATTTTCGGAAACCAATAACTTTTCTTTAATCGTTCCAAAGTCTTTTCAATCCCAAAATGACCGATATCGTCATGATTCATCCAACATAATTGCCATCTCGCACCCTTCGGTACTACCCAGCGTACATCTCCCTTTTCTTCACCTACACAGCGAAATAACTTGTTATCCTTAACGACGTAGTTCTCCTTGATATATTGCAATCCTTTCTCATCTATATTACTATCCAAAATTTCCCTAATCCTCCTAAGTTCTGAATCTCCAAGTTGGAGGGTATGTAACCAGTCTTCGCTTGAAATGGCCATACCGGTTGGAAGGTTATCAGAGTGATTCTCCTCGGACTCGACTACAGGATTACGGGATAGCGCATCGACATGTCCCATTTTTGTACCGGCTCTATATTCGATTGTGCAATTAAATTCTTGCAATTGCAGCCACCAGCGCGCTATCCTAGGAATGAGATCCCGTTTGGTAAAAGTAGATCGAAGAGCACTGCAATCTGTAACGATTTTAAAATCTTTCCCTAGCAAATAAACTCGAAACTTTCGTAAGGAACAAACCACTGCTAATGTTTCCAACTCATAGGAATGGAAATTCTTCTCCTCCGGCGATGTTTGCCTGCTATAGTATGCAACCGGCCGCAGCGTGTTATCCGCTGAACGCTGAAGGAGTATACCTCCAATGCCTATCCTACTCGCGTCAGTGTGCAGTTCCAGCTCTGCTAATGGATCGAATATTGCGAGAATAGGTCTACCTATCAATCTAGCCTTCAAGTCCTGAAAAGCTGTCTCCTGATTATCGCCCCATTCCCATGGTACAGCTTTCTTTAACATTTTGCTCAGTGGAAAAGCTATCAAAGCAAAATCTTTGACGAATTTCCGGAAATAGCTTGCCACCCCGAGGAATTGGCGAACATTGTGTATATTTTCAGGACGTGGAAAATGCATTACACTAGAGATCTTTTTCTGAGCAAACCTAATAATTGTTCCCTAGTATCATCAGGTACCTTTTGACAAATTCGAACCTGGCTTTTATCGAATTCATTACCGGCAGCATTACTCATCAGTTCAGGCGACTCAACGACAACCCTATTGACAAAATAGACCTTTTCAGCTCGGCTAAAGACACTGTCTTTTGGAATCAGACAGAAACTAGCATGGGGAAAAACAACTATATTCACAAAGCCATTTGTCGAATTATAAAGTCCTCCGCAAACTGAAAATTGCTGATTGGGTTTTCCTGCAACACTATTTTTCAGTAAAATGCTGCCACTAATGGTAGAATCAACGCTGGCTCTGATCGAAACAGGTCCCCAAAATCTGACAGCTCCTAAAGTGCGTACCTTTGAAGAGTTTCCACTCTCAATGTCAACATCAGAAAAGGGCAATTTATTGCCGTTGTCGAAGAATTTCAATTCAGAAACATTTTTATAAGCAACTATGTGGGGAAGCTCCGTGTAAGTTTGGCCAATTAGTAAAGCCTTCTCCAAAAAGTCCTCACTCACAACTTTACAAATTACTCTGGCGTTGACATTGTCTATACTCAAATCAAGCGACAACTCTCCAAGAGATTGCACAATATTATTACCGAAACCTTTCATTTGAGAGGGTGTGTTATCGTGAATCAAACCTAGCTCCTTGGTTACCGACTCCATAATCAAAGTAACTTCGCTCCCAAAATCTATGAACCCCTCTAAGGGTACCCCATTAACAATAACCTCTTTTATAAATTTGGATTTTGAGGTTTCAGTACCCTTTTTGACTGAATCTATGCGCATTGTCTTCGAAATAGTAGCGCTAGAATTCGTCGGCTTTTCCCCTGGCTTGGTAAAACAGGTCTCTATCGTATGACCGAGTTTATTGCATCGTTGGCACTTCAAGAGAGGTTTAGGACAGTGTAGGAAACTATGCCCCTTCTCCTTACAATTATAGCAACCATTAGGCTGACCCAATCTAGCTATAAACTTTGGAGCTTGGTTTTGGTTATTATTTTGATGTGTATTGTCTGCAATTTTATTACGAAAATGGAAACGGTCCGCTGAAGGCTGATGAGTATCTCTATTGCTTACTAAAAACTGCAAAAGTTGGTCAGGGTGATTGCAACGTAATGCCAAAGCACTTGATCTAAGCGTCCTGTCACTCAAGCCGTGAATAATACAGTCCACGGCACGCTTTCCTACTATATCGCATTGATTCACGAGAGCAAGCTTTTCGTAATAATAAACTTCGATGGACTCATTGAACTTGCTCTTCCTTTTCAGCATATCCTCCAAGGTCTGGCCGTAATTTTGTTCACAAGGAAATGCATTTATCAATTTATCTTGCCATTCTTTCCAGCTGAAAAGAATGGAATTTAAGCTTTCGTACCACATTTTAGCCAGGCCTTGGAGTTTCTGCATGGCAAAATGAGTGGTAGTTCTGTCGTCCCAACCATATACCGACGCACATTCACAACCTTTAGTAAAATTTATGAAAAACTTATTTTAAATCAATTGCAAAGATTTTTCAATAACAATAAATTACTGAATAATAAACAGTTCGGTTTTACAAGGGGTCGTTCAACTACCGATGCCGGAGTTGAACTTTTAGGACATATTTATAATGCATGGGAGGACAAATGCGATGCTTTGGGCATCTTTTGTGATTTGTCCAAGGCATTCGATTGTGTTCTTCATGAAACCTTAATCAGGAAACTTCACCACTACGGAATCCGGAACGCCTCTCTGGATCTTCTCACTTCTTACTTAAGTGATAGGATTCAGAGAGTTGATGTTAACGGGAAAAGGTCACCCGGATCTGTAGTAAGAATGGGGGTCCCACAGGGCTCAATACTTGGACCATTTTTATTTATTGTTTATATCAATGACTTGCCTTACCTCATAAAGGATGAACATGATATAGTTTTGTTTGCAGATGACACTTCACTTTTATTTAAACTCAAACGTCAACAGCTGGTTACTGACAGTATAAATAGTGCCCTCGCAAAAGTAGTTAACTGGTTTAATGTTAATAATTTACTTCTTAACGAAAAAAAAACCAAATGTATTAAGTTTACGATACCAAATGTTAGACAAGTAGAAACTAGTGTTCTCATAAAGGGTGAAGAGTTAAAACCCGAAAATACCACAGTATTCTTAGGCATAACTTTGGATGCCAAGCTTCAATGGGGCCCCCATATAGATAAATTGTCAAAAAAGCTTAGCTCTGCAGCATACGCCGTTAGGAAAATTCGTGACTTAACTGATTTAGAGACAGCCCGTTTAGTTTACTTTAGTTATTTTCATAGTGTGATGTCATACGGTATTCTGTTGTGGGGAAATGCCGCCGAAATTCAGATAATTTTTATTTTACAAAAAAGGGCAATTCGTTCCATTTATAAATTAAGTCCCAGACACTCCCTCAGAGACAAATTTAAAGAGATTAATATAATGACTGTGCCTTCTCAGTACATTTATGATAATCTTTTGTATGCACATAAAAATATTAATCTGTTTAAGAAATACAGTGATATCCATAATATAAATACTAGGAACAAACATAAATTTGTTGTTCCTACAACAAGGCTCAAGAAAATAGGTGGCTCGTTTAGATGCCAATGTATACGTTTTTATAATAAACTTCCTAGCCACATTCAAGAACTAAGCATTAATAAATTCAAATCTTTTATAAAGCTAAAACTATGCCACAAAGCCTATTATACTGTAAAAGACTATATTGAGGACAAAAACGCTTGGGATTGAGCTGCTCCAATAGGTCTAGACAGTGAATGTTGTTTATTTTTTATTTTGCTGATTTACACTTTTGTTATTTTTTTTCTTTCTTAATATCTATTTATGACATGACATGAACATTTACTGTTTAAAGTCTTATATTATTTTAATTATTGTGAATGTGAGGACTATGTGGGTCATTGTTTCCGTTTTAATCATGGTCTGGCAGTTTGAGTGGTTTATGCGGTCTACACAAATGTTCTGTCCTTGGTATTGCTCGTCGAATCGTTGAGCTCCTTAAGTTCTGAGTTGAGCTGCACGGTTACTGACGAATGCGTGCACTGACTGCACAGGTCCACTCAATCTGTGTGGTTCTTCCCTCAAAATACCACTTCAGACACCAATCTACATGGTCCTCAAAGATCAAAGATGATGTCCGGATTTTTATATACACATTGACATTGATGAATTTTATATAAACAATGACATGGATATTTACTTTGTATAGTATCTTATTTTTATTATTATTATTGTGAGTGTGAAGACTATGTGGGTCATTTCTTTTTTCTTTTTTCCTTCTTAGTTAGTTTTAATCATGGTCTGGCAGTTTGAGTAATTTATGCGGCCTACCCAAATGTCCTTTCATTGGTATTGTTCGTCGAATCGTAAGGCTCCTCAAGTTCTGAGTTGAGCTACACAATTTTTGACAAATGCGTGCACTGACTGGACAGGTCCGCTCAATCTGTGTGGTTCTTTACTCAAAAGACCATTTCAGACACCAATCTGCATGGTCTTCACATGATCTGACCAAGATTATGTCTGGACTTTAAAAGAGACTGTGACCTCTGAGTTTGTTTCGGCCTTTCTTCTCAGAGTAGTCAGATAGGAAACGCCGACCTCATCTAGTTTAAAAAATATGATTGACATGTAAAAGTGTTTGTACAAACCTACTTACAGAAAATAAATCATTTATCATTTATCATTTATCATTCGTTGACCTTTTTCAGCCATATATCAATAAGTTGATTTTTAGTTGAAGGGTCAAAATTAGGTAATATATTTTGGTAGTCTATCTTTTGAGACGACTGAGCATTTTTATTATGTGGCTGTGACGACAGATCCTCTTTCAACAGTTTTAGAACACTAACAAGATCATTCTTAGAAAAAGATGGACTACGTGACCTTATATATTCTTCCCCATTGATACGTTGCTCGGCACGTGACTCTGCCCGACAGCTTCCCGACGACCGGAGGACTCACGACGCTCGCTGGCACGTTGTGAAGATGATCGACGACGGTCCTCTGTCGCACGAAGTCGTTCACGTTCTCGGCGTAATTCCTGCTCCAGCATCTGAACCCTCTGCCGTCCCAGCATTAAGTCTTGCTCATCCCGAGATCGATTCGGGCTGCGCACACGCAGGCCGCTTCGGCTTCGTGAGCGATCCTCTCGACTAGGTGTTTCCGGCCTACGCCGACTGGAGTCTCGATTTGAGCGTTCTCTGCGTCTTGGTGGCTCGTCCATGATCTAACACTCGCAGAAAAAGAAGGTATGTTAGCAATGACTAAAAATGTGGTGAATGACTACCCATTATTCGGTTTAATTGAAGGATGAAACATGCGACATATCTCGGAAACGGTGCCTCCTACGCCAAAAATAAGCAAATGTTCGTACCCCTTTTTAATAACACTATAGGATAATATTCTCCATCATTTCAGAAACTTTAGAACACACACGCACAAAAAAAAAAAAAAAGTATATTTAAAAAAATAAATAAAAGGTTGCAAAAACACTGTAGGTCGCATTACAAAACAATAAAACCACTGTCTCAGTCTTAGAATACGTTTAGAGCTGCTATTTAGATAGGTTTAAACACTGTTTATCTTTAAACACTTGTTCAACGCATGTTCATTATTTCCGTAATACGACCGTTATGCTTTAAACCACCACTGATTTCAGTACCATCACTAGTATTAAGCAAATTTAAATTAGACATAAAATAGTAATAACATTATAATGCAAAGATAAAACATAAAAAGAAATATAATTCAGAATTTAAATAATAAAAGCCATGGGCGTGTACTTACGTTTTAAGTTTGGTTGGCATCCCACTTCTGATATATTAAAAACAATTGATGCTAAGGATTGCAACTAGACTTTCAGGATGCCTAAGTGAAGTACTGAAGAAAAATCCAGGTGAAAGGGAACACAACTTTATTCCTCCACTCAACTTTCTCGTCCCAATCGCTCGAGTCAGAATGTTTAACCGACCTTTTTGTCCTCCCGGGTTTTTCATACTTTTGGCGGTAAAAATCGAGTTCTGTGATTGGTTAGCGAAATAATGTCGTCAACCAATCACAGATGACAATGTGCTAGCCTCTGATCAGTTAACCAATCAGAAGCATCCAACGACCAACTGACAAATTTTAATAAAATAGTTACTGGCCTGGAAACTAGTCTTTCTAGCGTTTAAATGTGATTAAATAGAAATGTAAATTAGCGAACCCTAACAATTGTAACTATATTTTTTCAACTACTGATAATCTATTCCTACCCCACTGACGTGCTACCGGTAAGAGCCCAGACAACTTAATAAAGGGATAAACAGCGTCATTCAGGAGTAAGAGAAGAAAACCTTTAAAAGTAGTCTGCAAGGCGCTGGTTACCGTTTCCGTTCCCAATAAAAAATGTCAAGCTTCCCGGTTGAGGAGGGAAATAAACGGCACGGACTTTTTATAAAATGTACGGAGAAAATGTAAAGATGAATAAAAAGCCACGGTTTTGATAAAGATGGTCGTTGGATGCTATGTTATGAAGCGTAATAACATAGTGCTTAAGTTTTTGCAAATAATTTCCTTATACACTGCAGAGTATTACTTGGCGATTCAGAGCTAGACCAAAAAAAGTGTAACATTTTGAACATTGTGAACTTCGTTCCAAGCGGGTATCCCCCGCCTGGGTAGCCTTCCGCTGTTTTTTCTAACATTAAGTAATCACAATATCAATCAATACACACCCTGCTAGGATTCTATATCAATTAGGATAAGGGCAAGAGAATGATGACTACGGAAATACAAATCTTTCTACGTCACTAACTATGTGCCTACAAACTGACTTTGAATAACATAACACTGCTCTTGAAGACTTTTATTTATTTATTTCGCTTTCTCTAAAAATCCTAGTTCTGTGTTAATGTGCATACACACAATTGACACGTGTCAACGGTAGAGACAACTGCAGCCATCGACAACGTGCCACTCATATACAGCGTGTAACGGAAAGGGGGTATCAACCCTGAAGGAGGTGAATGTGCTCATGAAACTCAACAACTTTCCCCAAAGAACATAGGTCGAAATATGAAAAAAAAATTTGGCCCTCCCTTACAAAACTGACTACCAGCTGATTGATTTACTATGGGAGGGCCAAATTTTTTTTTCATATTTCGACCTATGTTCTTTGGGGAAAGTTGTTGAGTTTCATGAGCACATTCACCTCCTTCAGGGTTGATACCCCCCTTCCGTTACACGCTGTATATTTGAGTACGGTGCTCAAATAAACGAGCGGCGTGTTGTCGATGGTTGCAGCTGCCTCTACCGTTGTCGCTTGTCGCTCGTGTGTATGAACAGTTAACAACCTAGTTCAGTAGGCAGAGCTTTTATGTAATAATGTCACTTATGTTTTCAAATAAATGCATTATTATTACCATAAATACCTCGGATGATACAGCTGTTTGTAATAGTACGTGTGAGTTTTTCAACCCTGGCAGACATGTTTCTTCTTATGGTTCAAATAAAAGCAATGTTTTTAGATATTCAAAAGAACAACACTTTTTCATCAGCGTCGAATGTAGCGCACAATTATACAAAAACTAATGAGACTACATTCCGGCCCACGCTGCGTCGAGAGAATGCATTCCTGACACCTGTTAATGCGACAATTCTAGTAATAGTAAAGATCAAATTCCCAAAACGCATATTCGTTTGAATAAAACGGACTGACGAATGTCAAGAACGCACTCTCTCGTCGGCCGAACTGTACATAACTACATTGAATTGATGCGATAAATGCCAAAATAACTAAAACCCTTATAAATGTGGGGACTATTCAGTCGAATTATTTAAACATATGAGTCGATTTGAACAACTCAATCAATCTAACAATCCAGATTGATGAACATCGATTTGCGTGGTATTGAGAAAACCTTTTTAATTTTATTTCAAAGTCTTTGGGAATCGTTTCGTGTGGGAGTGATTTAATAAATTATACCTTTTGTGTACTCTAGGGGCTTTTTAGACACACAGTTTTGTTCCCTTGGGTGTGTAATGCGAAGTGAAGCTTGATGATAAAAAAAATTAAGGTATTTCTCCTAATATATACTAGATAATAAAGCTAACGAATTTGTCTGTTCTTTTTGTTTGGCTGATTATGCTTTTGTGTTCCATGAACGGTTGCCAAATAATTGTTTTTCTTTTGTTTTTCTTTGACACCAACTAAACGCCTTATACACCACTTACCCCCTTACTAGTAAACGTTGTATAGCGTCTGTATATACAACGCTTTGTTTTCTTCTTTCGCAAGTCAAATTACTGACGACTGAAATAGAGAAATCGGTGTGTAACTATCCATTTGATATAATAAGTTTATTAGTAAGGGGATTAGCATCTACATTGTGGTCAGTTCGAAGTTCTGATAAGGAATTCCCCGGAAACAAAACCAAAAAGAAACAGCAATTCCTACCACCATTCTCCCTTATCCCAACCTTCCGTTGGTCCTTCCTTTTAATATACCAAATTGCTTCAAAAACGAAAACAGCGTAGCATTTCAGCAAATACGTATCTTATTTTTCATTAAAAATCCCAGCTATAAAGCGAGCTATTCACGAACAGTCTGCTGGCCGACAATAATCGCGACAATAGTGTTGTATTGTGCTTGCTACGGAGTTTCTGACAATGCGACTTTCGTTACGAACGCTCATGTTTTTTTTGCAACGTTGAGTGATGCGATTGTTGTAACGTTTTTAGTGGGAGTAGTGGACTGTTAAAATGAGAATAAAATAGGCGAAAATGGACCTAAGTAGTTCTTTTGGCTAACATTTAGTTCAGTGTGTTGAAACACGTAAATATTCCACTGCAAAGTTAGGCCTGGTATAATTATATCAGCACGCATGCTCGTTGTACACAACATAATCTATATCTACACAAATAAATAACATTGAAGTGTCTGTTTGTAATGTTAAAATAACAGCTTTTTACTAAATGTATCATCATTTGCCTAGCCTTTTCCCAACTATGTTGGGGTCGGCTTCCAGTCTAACCGGATGCAGCTGAATACCAGTATTTTACATGGAGCGACTGCCTATCTGACCTCCACAACCCAGTTACTGGGTAATACGATACCCCTAGGTAAAACTGGTTGTCAGACTTTCGGGCTTCTGACTACCCCTAACGACGGTCAAAGATCTACGAATGACAGCCGGGGCCAACGGCTTAACTTGCCATCCGAGGCACGGAGGGGTCTCGGTATGTAAAGATGATGCACCTACTTTCACCTTGATGGGTTGGCTTGGTGGGCCGCTAGAACTGCTACGTATGACATATGCGACCCATCCAGCGTGGCCCACTTCTAGGCTCTCTCTTCTTGGCCCGCCTCCTTGGCTCCGCTCCATCCTCCATCGGCGATGACCGGGTGCACTTAGACATCACCACAACTCCAGTGACCGTGCAGCGTGGAAGATAGAGTCCCTGATCTACCATCCACTGAGCCATCTTATGGCGGCATCAAGTCCGCATTTCGCCAAATGCGCGGCCTTGCCCTCCCGTGGCTAATCAGGTCAGTGAGAGTACCTCCCAGACCCACTCCGCCGCTTCTTTCTGCGTCCTCTGCACGGCTTCCAATGCCCTTTCACTGCCAACCATAGCCCTGACAACAGCCGACATCGACAGGTCTTCCCTAATTTCTACCACCAGAACACGGCACTGCGCCTTCCAGGCAGGGCACTGCTCGGGAGTGTGCAGCAACCGCATTGGTGACACATGGGAGTTGCCTCTCGTCTTGCCACTGTGTGCAGGTGCCAAAACAGCTATGCCCCGACAATATCTACACTAAACGGAAGGACAACGTCTCGTGTCGCCTCCGTACACACTCCACTAGGATTGGCTGGATAGACTAGACCCAATCCAGTGACCGGTACTGGGAGGCTCCAACCTCTCTACCCATTGCCTCACGATTGCAGTCTGAGCTTCTCTGCGCCACTTCATCACCACTTCAGGCGGCGGGTCACTGCCGCTCTCCACCCGACCTTCCACACTTTGTTCGTAAACTTCGGCAAGCACTCGTGCCTCCAGATCTCACGGGTTGTGTCTCAGTTTGGATGGGCGTCACATTGGCAGGGACACCTTCCTGCCAATGTGACGCCCATCCGAACCTAGGCTAACCCAACATTTTTTACCCCCCATCGTGTATTTCTTCAACCCCTTTCTCTTTCTAACAAGAAAAGCTCCTTGAAACCCAATCAGGGCAGCCTCCAGCCAACCAATCAATCCTTACTTCCACAAGTGATTGCATTGCGGTTATTATTTTTGCCAAACTAATCGGAATCTAGCATGACCTACATCCTTCCCTCTTCAACGGTAGATCTAAAATTAAATAACGGTACTTAGGACATAGAGTAAAAAAATCGCTTTAAAATTCAGTTAGTCCGATAATCGTTTAGCTTACCTCGTCTAGACTGCCTCTTTGGTCTAGTAGTCTCAAGCGCTACTGCTGAGCCTAAGGGTTCGATTCCAAGATCGGGCAAAGTGTTATTGGGTTTTTCCACCAGAAATTTCTGAGTAGCAGCCATGTCTGGATTTGTGCCCGATTATGGCAATAGGCTGATCCTCTATTACATGGGACTTGAACATAATTGATGAAACGTGGGTGTACTATCGTGGGTGTGCGGAGATTATTATAGGCTTGATGCAATGCAATGTTGTTAGTTTTGCTTATTTACGCAATTGATACGAACTATTTATTTTAATTGACACAGGTTAGCTCAAATCACTAGAATTAATTAAACAGTCAATTAGTAGATATATCAAAATATGTCTTAACAGATTTTTTTATTACCTTCAATAATTACAATTTACAAGCTAAAACTAAAATATAATTATACAAGTATATAACAAAAAAATTAAAGAAAAAGGCAGGAGCTCATTGGGCATCATAAAATTCGTCCGCATCGCTGTCAAATGGGATAAGTGCCCAAAAAGGCTGGCAGCATTACAAATAAAAATAAAATATATCAAATTAGTATATTAATTCATTTTTTAAACTTTTTTCCGTACAAAAACTGTAAAACATCTGCTAAACTGAAAAGAAATCTAAAAAATATAGTAAACAAATCATTTTGAAATAACTTGTTAACAAAAATCAATTGCCAATGTTGCAGAGGATTTGAGATGAACATTCTGATGGAAAGGAAATCTAATAAAAGTATGAAGGAACCATCAAATCTATGTAAATAAAAATAAAGTGATGTTCGTTGGCAAGCGTTTAGACTTACTTGAAAACGGCTGCACGATAAGGTTTTTATGTAAAGAAAAATTGGAAACGATTCCGGGAAAATTCAATTCGGGAAAAACTTAACATCCTTTTTTCTATTCGGTTGTTGTATGAACTTTTTAAAGGGCTTTGAAGATCCGTGGCATACCTATCTGTCGGCCATTTTTTTTTTTTTCAAAGTGGCTTCCACGCATGAATCCTATATAAATCGATAGCTGACATAATCAAAATGGCGCGACAGTAGGTAGCCTGGCTCCATATAAAACTCTTTAATACCTTTGGTCTGTCTATCTGTAATAAAATCTTGTCTAACCGATTTTTCTACGCTATGTCTTCAGTGAACAGCGAACGACCAATTAAGGATTGATTTGGAATGCTGATGACTTCGACTTCAGATGATTTAGTTTGCTTTATAGAAAACCAATCGAATTAATGAATGAAGAGCTCTCTGAATAAATAAGAAAAATGGAAATATTTTTGGTTAGATACTTTTTTTTTCTAGTTAGAATATATCTTGCATATTTTTCTTGTTATGTAGTGGGCGAAATTATACCAAACGACACTTTTTAGTGTAAATAAAACTTACATATTTCCTTTTTTTACTTTTATACTTCATGTATATGTCAGTCCAATTTATCTAATTATAAACATTACACCACTCACTAATTAAATTCTTACGAAGATTAATGTCCCTCAATTTTCATGATTGTCTCTGGATCACCCAAACGTTGACTGGTAGAAAATGTCTATGGCATTAAGTCCGCCTCTGTACATTTATGTGCTTGAAGTATTAAATAAATAAATAAACAAAAGAGAAGCTCCTTCACTATTAGGGGTTAAGAGTATGTCGTTCATAATTCCAATCTGTAATTTGTCCAGACCTAAAGTGTCGAATAATTCCTCTCTCTCTGCGTGAAATTGAACAAATTCCATCAGTAAATGATACACATCATCTATTATTTACTTGGTGTAACAAACACAAAACATACCTTCTCAGGTATCATCACTACATAGTATAAAACAAAGTCACTTCGCTGTCTGTCTGTCCCTATATATGCTTAGATCTTTAAAACTCCGCAACGGATTTTGATGCGGTTTTTTTTAATAGATAGTGTAATTTAAGAGGAAGGTTTATGTATAATACATGCATAATATAATAGAGAAACACTGATAATTTTAGAGGTTTCTAATGTAATGCCGTAAATAAACACATTTTTTTGCGCTTACATTGTAAACGCTGGCTGAACCCGTCGAGATAGATCAAAATAATGTACTACAGTATGGTACACCTTAAAAAGGTCTACAAAAAAGTCCGCGATGGTATATGTCTATCTCTTAGGGATAACCCACAATAACCATTTTTTATCCTATACTTCTTACGAGAAATAATGGCTCTAAAATTATCAGCGTTTCTCCATTGCACCCGTACGAAGCCGGGGCGGGTCGCTAGTCTTTTAATTAATACGGATCAAACAAATGTTGTTTATGGGTGGCGGCATAATCAGTCTATAACGTTCCCATTGCTGGGACACAGACCTCCACTCTGTGAGAAGAAGTGGGCCGTAATCTACCACGCGGGCCAAGTGCGGGTTGATAGATGTCACATATCTCCGAATTTTTGGTTCTAGGACATGAAGGTTTCCTCGCGATGTTTTCCTTCACAATTTTGAGAGTAGCGGTGATGAAATTATTTACACAAAGTAAAACGCTTGCCTGGATTCGAACTTACGACCTACAACTCATATATCGGAGCCGTTTCCACTGGACCGATACTGCTCTTAGTGATGGGTAGCAGGCTAAGTTTTAACACCAACCATGCTTCGTGGAGTAAACACGATACCTCACAAATACAGGGTGTAACGGAAGGGGGGTATCAACCCTGAAGGAGGTGAATGTGCTCATGAAACTCAACAACTTTCCCCAAAGAACATAGGTCGAAATATGAAAAAAAAATTTGGCCCTCCCTTACAAAACTGACTACCAGCTGATTGATTTACTATGGGAGGGCCAAATTTTTTTTTCATATTTCGACCTATGTTCTTTGGGGAAAGTTGTTGAGTTTCATGAGCACATTCACCTCCTTCAGGGTTGATACCCCCTTTCCGTTACACGTTGTATATGCGTTCAGATTTTCAAATATATTTTTGAAACTCCCTCCAATAAATACTACTATGACTTATATACAACTTGTAACGTTAAATGCGCAAAACCTCAGACACCCCAACTGATTTTTAATTCAATTGAACTGTTTCAGAGAGAAAATAAGTCATTAAAAAAATTGTAAAGGTTTTATGTGCTGTTTTAGTTTTACTGGCCATTCTGATCGTTTCTTGCGTCTGCGACGACGCTTTATCGAGGGAGGAGTCGTCACCGGGCCGCTGTGCCGCGCTGACATTGGCTTGCTTGAGCTATTAATAAATAGACACGGCAACGTTTTTAATGAAGATTTTTTGAAAAATGTAACCTATATTAAAAAGTGGTTCAATTAATTCTGCTCGTTATTCTGATCAAACTATTTTCAGGTTTTGCGCATTTAACGTTACACGTTGTATACAACGTGTAACGTTAAATGCGCAGAACCTCAGACACCCCAACTGATTTTTAATTCAATTGAACTGTTTCAGAGAGAAAATAAGTCATTAAAAAAATTGTAAAGGTTTTATGTGCTGTTTTAGTTTTATTGGCCATTCTGATCGTTTCTTGCGTCTGCGACGACGCTTTATCGAGGGAGGAGTCGTCACCAGGCCGCTGCGCCGCGCTGAGATTAGCTTGCTTGACCTATTAATAAATAGACACGGCAACGTTTTTAATGAAGATTTCTTCAAAAATGTGACCTATATTAAAAAGTGGTTCAATTAATTCTGCTCGTTATTCTAATCAAACTATTTTCAGGTTTTGCGCATTTAACGTTACACGTTGTATATACTATAATTTTCTCAACAGCCGGTCGATTCTGTAAAAATCTCACCGGCAAAACTTGCGTGGATTGAGTTGTCAGTGATCTCACTGATGCTAGGGATTGACCAAGCAAACATTTACAATCATAATCGAGATTTTAATAATATTTTTTTATGCTAATTCTATTGATCATTTTATATAATTTCAAAGCTATTGTAGTATTTTAGTTGTCAAAACCCACGTTTAACCCCACGGAGTTTGTGTGGCTTGATCACTTCACCCGATTCACGAAATTTCGTAAGTCGGCTGAAGTGATCACGCCGACTTCTCAGGACTAGTATAGAAAAAAAAAAAAAACATTTACATTCTAACTGAGTTTCTGTTGTGCTATTTTATTTTAAAACCCAACAAAATAGTAATGTTTTGACGACAAAAATAATAATGTTGAAATTATATAAAATGATCAATAGAATTAGCATAAAATATTATTAAAATCTCGATTATGATTGTAAATGTATGCTTGGTCAAGTCCTAGTATCAGGTTCGATGACACTGACAACTCACTCCACGCTCACTTCACCTGAGTTTTCACGACGATATGGTTACAGAATCGCACTGCAGGTATCCCCCACTATATCACTTTTTATCTACTACCATATATTTATCATGTACGAACAATAAATTCGTCTTTACAATACATTAATTTTTCTTACCGGCAACACCGATACTGTTGGAGGTAATTGAGATTGCATGATATATCGCCACTTGCTCTTATTCGCACCGACTTTCGAAGTCGTGTTCGGTCTACTGAAGCCGGCTCGAGGTTTTATTAGTAACAGTTTTTTTTAATTGAAATAATGTATTGTGGTGTGTTGATGGCGGTTTAAGGTTTAAGGGCGAAAAAAAGTTATGCATCAAGCTACCCGAAACCGTCTAATTTTCCCAATCAACTTTGAACCTTATGCTTTAGCAATAAAGTTGAAAATCTATTAAAGAAATTTGACAGATTGTAGTAGTTTGATGTGCTGGCGTCTGCAGGCCTAAAAAGGCCACTTTGACAGAATCATAAAAGGATAACAGTATGAATCATATTTTAAGTCGTAAAATGGTCACCAACTGACAATTCATAATATTATTTGTGTACAATTCATATCACGCAATTCATCCGTTTGACAGTTTTGTATGGAGATTCGTAAAATGGTCCACAAAATATGAATTGCTTTAATGTCAAATAGCAGAATCATAAGAAGTTAGTCAAAAGTAACATCTCACAAATCATATTGGAGGTTTTGTAAAAAAAATATTGTTATAATGGCAGATTTAGCCCTTTATGAAAATTTTGTGGAACACGCGCGCGTTATGGAGAACCTTTTATATTGCCGACGAGAGCTGGATACATTATGAAACTAACACTCGTCATGCCTATTGGATTCCTCGCGGGGAAAACCCACCAGCCCATCCTAAACTTAATGAACACGGTCGTAAGATTATGTTGTCTCTTTTCTGGGATTGGCAAGGAATGATTTTCTGGGAACTTTTCGAATCTCATCAGACTATTAACGCCAATCTATATACGCAGCAGCTTCGCCACCTAGCAGAGATGTTAAAAATGAAGCGGCCAAAACGACTTGGAGTCCAACATTTGCATGACAACGCACGACCTCATTGCGCCAAGTTAACGCATAAACAGCTGGAGGAACTAGGATGGCTGACTGTTCCACATCCACCGTATAGCCCGGATCTTGCGCCTTCAGACTTTCATTTATTTCGAGCTCTTAAATTTCATTTACTAGGAAAAAAATTCGAAAATTGTGGAAGTATTAAAATTGAACTTGAACATTTTTTCGAGTCCCAGACTGCCTCATTTTGGGAAAAGGGTATTCAAATTTTGCCCAGTAGATGGCTGACTGTTGTTGATAACGAGGGAGACTATATAATTGATTAAATGTATTTTTTATTAATAAAAAATATTAATAATAATTTGTCTTTTAACTGGCAATAATTTATGAGACAACCTAATACTTTGCATTTTACAAATAATGCAACGCGCACGAAATAACAGTTCAAAAGTTTTGTACTGTGACTAGAATTGACGTTAACTCAAGGAGTCGAGGGATAAACTGAAAACTTTTTTTTACGCGTTGCCAGCCTATAAAATTGTTTCTAATTTACCTTTTCAGGGCTGAACTGCGGTCTTTTTAACAGTTATAAGTATACTGTAATGTAAGTAATAAAATTTCACCTGTAGAAATAAAAAACAAAGAAAACCAATTTGATTAATAAAAACTTATAGAAAAATTTACCGATAAAATTACGATTTTTATTTTATTCATGCGGCAATGTTTATACCAAATATGATTCTGCTATGAAATGAATTGAATGTGATTCAGCTAAAATGTGTCACCATTTTACGAAAATTAGAGGAATTGCTAATGATCTGCTGGGAATTCAGGAAATGAATCACTTTTAGAGGAATTGCTTAAAGTGGCCTTTTTAGGCCCGCTGTACCTTAATATGAATATTTTTTTTAACTTGGCCTACACTGCCTCACTGCTGAGCAAAGTCCTCCCCCAAATCCTTCCAAGCATCCTTTTCTAGAGCCACCTCGATCCAACCCTTGCGGCACGCATCTAGGTCGTCTCGCCACCTCTTCCTGAGCAGCAAATATCAATATACAGGGTTAAATTAAGTTAGTCCACGGGGTTTTGCTGAACCCCAAAAAAAAAATTTTTTATTTTGATTTATCATGTTTAGATATCGATACCTACCCATCACGTATGCGGAGTTTCGCTAAATATTTTAATTTGACCCTGTTAACTTAATATCTTAGTTCAATTGGTTTCTGCTACAGAATAAGCCTTCGAGTATTGCCCGGGGATATTCAGCAGTGTACCAAGTATGGACCCCTCTCATTTGACTTTTATTGCAACCATCACAGACAATCCAATAAACAATTACGGGTTAAAATATTGTATGTTGAACTAACGCAGCAGCTACAGGTGGGCTGAAGAAATAGAATATCTTAAGAACTTTACCTTAGTATGTCCCAAGGGAAGTACTTAAAAATCTTCCCTATCTGTTACCGTCTTCACTATGAAAATCTATGGGGAAAACCCGTTTCAAACAGCGAGCATTTCTCGCCTATAAGCAGAGAAAATTACAACGAAGCTAGCTTAAATGGCCTAACACACTAACAATTCCAATGCCTTTCATTTTGACAATTCGACACATTCATTGCGTTATTTACGTTGTCTAACAGACGATTTTTTCTAACATATGAAGCAATGGGCTAGAAATTTCTTTCGAAATTCTTAGAACTGTGAAAGAAAGTGTGTTACGCAATTGGAGTGCAGCGTCGTCCACAAATATGGATAACATACTGAATAAGCCGAACTAAAACAGTTATAAAAACGACTCATCATTAAGACCGCGCATGTCATGACGTCAGGAAATAATAACAAAACGTTACGCTTGATTCCCAGAAAGGATAAGGGCAGAGGTGTACCTTAGTATGTAGGATTGTACCTACTACCCACATTTCACGTATTACCATCAACCGGGCACAAATTCAAACTTCGGGCTGTTAGTGCTCACAACGCCGTCGATGCGTCTACGGCTGCAGTCGCATCTACTGTTGACATCGTGCCGCTCGTGTATATGAGCACTTATTGAATAATTCCTCTTGGAAAAACCCAATAACACTTTGCCCGACTTGGGAAGCGAACCCAGGACCTCAGGCTCAGCAGTAGCGCTTGCAACCACCCAACGAGGCAGTTAAAAAATAATGATTATCCATTCAAGTATTACGTAAGCAGATTTTTGCAATTATTAACTCCCCCCCAACCCTCGTCAGCAAAAGTAATCAAAGCTATTACCCCCCACCCCCCCCCCATGCTTACGTAAACATTGGTAGGTACATGCATTTTTCAATGTGTTATGGTTTCTTTATTGATTCATGAGCCTACAGCTCTTATAACTATTTATTTAATTATTTCCGGGAATCCCTGAAAATGCGTTTCGTTTTCAAGCATAGACAAGTAGGGTTGCCATAATAATAAATTTTGTAGAAAATCCGAAAAAGTGAAGAAATAAATACTGCTGGCGTAATCACCTTCCGGACCCCCCATCCGCCATGTCATCAAATATAAGCAAAGCAAAGACCCCCCCGCTCCCCTGTACTGCTTACGTAATATTTGAATGGCCCCTTAATCAAATAAAAATAATTTCAAAAGAAAAACAAAACGGGATTAAGTACCTTATAGATTTCAATCACATCACACAAAAAACGTCATGGACAGAATTAAAACGTCCCGAATCTCCGGCACGCAGCGATTAAGCGCAGGTGCGCCAACTCGAACATGTTCTCTTAATGGAAAAAGTCGATACATCAATTTGTATGCTGTAACTGAACGGAATAAATGATGAAAAGGTGGAACGTGGGGATTAAAAGGGAAACCGCGGTTTTTTTGCTTCTAAATCTGCATGCGTACTGACTTATTAATATGACTCTGGGGGCCTCCCACCTCATATGGCAGTATAATTTAAATCTTACTTCAGTGTGGGAAAGAGATGGAACTATACGTCCTATAAAACCTTTGTTTAAAACCTGTCACTCATGTAGCTATTCATAGTTAATTTTTATCTTAAAGTTATATTTCTTCATGTTGTTTTGGTTTTTACTGTAATACATATCGATCGATACAATGTAAAAATTGTTAATGAAATAAATAAATGCATGAATGATAAATGATATCCTTTCTGTTAGTAGGTTTGTAGAAACCCTTTTAAACGTCAATTACATTTTTAAGCTAGATGAGGTCGGCGCTTCCTATTCGTCTGCTCTGAGACGAAAGGCCGAAACAATCTCAGAGGTTGAAGTCTATTTTAAAGTCCAGTCATAAACGTACAGATTTGCAGATTAGTATCCGGAATTGTCTTTTGAGGAAAGAATCACACTTTGAGTGGACCAGTCAGTGCAAGCATTTGTCAGTAGGTAATCGTGTACAGCCCGGAACTTGAGAAGCTCAACGCTTTTGTATAGTTCCATCTCTGTACCACATTAAAAGTAATACTGCTTTATGAGGTGGTGGCAAGCCCCTGGGCGGATTACTTGAAAACGTGGGGCTTAGTTATAGTACTTTCACAGTTATCTATTTTACCTCTGACAGCAGCAACCTAACAGAAACCTTAATTGTAATTCAATCAATCAATCAATTTTGTAACGAGAATAAGGATCACAAAGATTTTGACAGACTTGTCTGTGACAGCAACCCAAAAGCTACCTTATAAGAATGAGAACAAAGATCACTGTGATTTGGACAGTGATGCAACGATGATGCAGCTCATGGATTACTCCCAACGGCTTACCTGCCTAAAGCCTAACTTTGATCCAAGAGTACATTGACGCAGTAAAAAAGTCTGATAAGATTGGCAAGACATAACCTTCCATTTTTAAACACCAACTTTGGAATCCATACTCAGAACTTCCAACATTGTTTGTAAATTTCGGAATACTTACTTAAAATTTGCCTGCCGCATTCGGGCATAATGTTACTATAACTCGATAAAATGTAGGGAACAGCTGATTTTTATTCGCGTTTTGGTTTCATAGTAAAAGTTGTTAATAATTATGAGTGCAATGACCCATTTTAGGTTTTCAATCACTCCATATCGCAGAAGAAACATTGCTGTTTCTCATTTTTAACTGTATTTTCATATACAAACATTTCTGAATAAATACACAACATACCTATGTATAATAGAATTTATTTGCGTAAATATAATTTTTCAACCAGCAAAAACTTCAAAGTTAGAAGAGAATGTGCGAGAATTGCCTTCCAGTAGGTGTGAATTCAGCACACATTAGCGTATTAATGGAATACGCCGCTCACATAATTCAATCAACTGGCACTGAATTTTGCTTTGTGTACTAACTACATTACGAGAAAAAAATATGTGTTTTTTTTATGTGGTATCTTTGATGTGGGTTTATTAAACGTGTTTATGGTATATTGTGTACATTACTTAGTATACTATTCATGAATTAATAATCTCGCAGAGCAACGTTTTCTACTCAACTCACAAAGAGAAAGAACAACGCGAACTCTTTTTTCACAAGCGTAGTCTATTGCAACATTCTTAAATAAACAACTTCAAACCATAAACTCCATGCTCCACCCAGGACCTCATTTTTACTTTCACCATAATTTTTTATTGTTTTTGACCTACTTAGCAAGTTCATTTCGGATTTGAAAACTCACATTTCTTCTAAAATATCCTTATACATGTCAGGTTTTGTAATTGCTAGGAGGTTTTAGGCTGTTGGCTCATAATTGCTTGTTACTGAAGAAACAAAACCCCCTGATAGAATGATGCCCAAGCTGTACCACATTCGAAACACCACAAGACGATAAAATCTTCCACGGTTGTCTTTTTTTTTTTACTTGTCCCGTGCGAGTCACAATAAATCATTTTATTACATTTTCTTCCTTTCTTTCATAAAAAGAATGATTAAAGACCATTCACAGTTATTCCACCTCTGATTTTGCATCACTGTATTTTTTTCTTTATTCACTTTATAATAAGGTTGGTGTTTGAATGCTGCTACTGACAAGTCTGTCAAAATCATTGTGATCTTTATTGTAATCAAAATAAGGTTTACTGTTGGGTTACAGCTGCCAGAGGTACAATAATTGTGAAAAGACTGTACACAAAATCCATAAGTTCATTCCGGCTTGCACACAGTTCACCCAACACATTTCCTCCCTTCCCTACCATGGTATAAAACTGTCACTCGAGACTTAATTAAATACTTTCAAGCACCCTGCTAATGAGTGTTGCCACGTCACAGGTCAATAGCGCCTCAGAGTCGAGTGTCTTATTAATTTTGTAAGGGGCAACTCTCGGGCTGATGTTATAGTGGCCCAGATGTAAATGTGGGTCATTGGACGATCTTTTTTTTGTTATTCTTGAAGAGAGTATTTATTTCGACCTTTTTGTGTTCTATATTTTAATTTTGTATCATATTTTTGCTAAGACTAAGATGAAAGCGATTAATTCAATATCATAAACTGGCTTCAGCCCGTGACTTCGTCCGCGTAAAGTCTGTTGTTTAAACGTAAAATATATCTTACTAGCTTCTGGCCGCGGCTTCACCCGCGTAAAAATTAACGTTCAACTATTATCCCAATGGAACACAATACCGGGATAAAAAGTATCCTATGTGTTAATCCAGGAAATGGTCTATCTATGTGCCAATTTTCATCCAAATCAGTTCAACGGCTTACACGTGATTGAGCAACAAACATCCAAAGATCTTCACAAAATTTCACATTTATAATATTACTAGCTGCGCCCAGCGGTTTCACCTGCATAAGGCTCGATCCCGTAGGAATATCGGGATGAAAAGTATTCTATCTGTTAATCCTGGTTATAAACTATCTGTGTGCCAAATTTCATCAAAATTGATCCAGCCGTTTGAGCGTGAAGAAGTAAAAAACATACAAACACACACACAAACTTTCGCCTTTATAATATTAGTGTGATTAGTAGGAAGTAGGGCGACACTCGTCAATACAACAAATGGGGAAACCATTAGTGAAACAATTTTCGGAATCGGATCAGTGGTTCCGAAAATTACCCCCTACATACGAACTCAAAAATTTTACCTCTTTATAATGTTCGAAATAGAATAGAGGAAAGGGAATTGTCCTGCAGTGGGACAACACAGGCTTATAATAATATAGTGCGTACAGGGATAATAGTCGGTTGATGATTAATTTCTTTAAAAACATCTATCGGGCGTCCGCGATGGGGCTTCGACCCCTTCCAAATGTCCGGGACCCGAGGGCCCCGATATATGTATAAGGAATATTTTAAAATAATAATTAATAGTGGCATAGATAATGTCTGTGTATGAACTTTTTCAAAAGGAAAATTATTTTCACGGTGATTTATTCAAGTTAATAACGTCAAAAAGCATTGAAAAGGTCTTATCATCACTGAAACATACGTGCTTTTTAAACGTTATTAAGTACAGATGCCAGCACATCAAGCTACCCGAAAGTGTCAAATTTTCCCAATCAACCTTGAACCTTATGCTGAGGCGATAAAGTTGAAAATCTATTAAAGAAATTTGACAGATTATAGTAGGTGTGCTGGCGTCTGTACTTACGCTAATTGTTCATGGAACAATTCGTAAAGCTGTATTTTATTATCACTTCATTCCCAGTTGTGCACGTTTGTTTGCGTAAAATCTATACTAATACATAATTATAGATGTGTAAGGAACTCTTTCTGACTCTGTTACTTTTTAATGCATTAACAGCTGAACGGATTCGGATCGACCTTGACCTGAGTTAGGACATAGGATATTTTTTATCCCGGTACGTTTCTGTGGGATAATTGCCGACCTTCATGCAGGTGAAGCCGCTGAGAAAAGCTAGCTAAATA
Organism: Eremobia ochroleuca; assembly: GCA_949629135.1. NCBI lineage: Eukaryota > Metazoa > Arthropoda > Insecta > Lepidoptera > Noctuidae > Eremobia > Eremobia ochroleuca. The sequence continues at coordinate 19,788,865 of OX451389.1, forward strand.
TAAACCAAACCATTATCCTAACTAATAATATAAATGCAAAAGTGATTTTGTTTGCTTGTTACGCTTTCACGCTAAAACGACTGCACGGATTTGGATGAAATTTGGCAGATGAGTAGACCATGACCTGGATTTGGACATAGAATATTGTTTATCCCGATATTATTACCGGATCGAAACGTATTCTGGTGAAACCGTGGGGCGCAGCTAGTTATATATTAAAATGGTATTTTATCATTGAAAGTTACAAAAAAAAATAGTGGTAGCAGTAGATTGCTACTGCAACCAATATTTTTTGTAACTTTAAATACTAATATTAATATTTTTTATAGGCTAAATTTCATCCTAGATCGCAGAGGACGTCGCGGGCACCAACTAGTGTTTTATTAGGTTTCATGGCAGCAAAAAATATTCGTTTCCTGCCTTCATATGGTAGAAATATGAAGGCAGGAAACTAATATTTTTTGCTACGAAAATATTCTTACTCAAGTCTTTGCGCCTCATACTGGAAAAAGACGAAGTCGAGAAGGCCATACGGAAAAAGCTTACTAGCAAAAAAAGCTTCTAGTTTTTGTTTTCTTGCTTATAAAACCAGTAGTACCCTTTTCCATACCAAAAAAATAAAATATGTTTCCCCACCCGTCAATGTCATATAGGGCATCTCAAGTATGAGGCGCAAAGACTTGAGTAACAATATTTTCGTAGCGTTCTACCATATGAAGGCAAGAAACGAATATTTTTTGCTTCCATGAAACCTAATAAAACAGTAGTTGGTGCCCGCGACGTCGTCTGCGATCTAGGATGAAATTTAGCCTATATCCTTACCCAGGTCATGGTCTATCTGTGTGCCAATTTTCATACCAATCCGTTCAGCCATTTTTGCGTGATTGAGTAACAAACAAACAAACTTACTTTCGCATTTATAACACTACTAGTTAAGACTAGTAAGGAAGTTAGGATTACTCACTACACTTTGAAAATATAAAATCTGACTGTAATGTTAAACTTTCGTCTAAATCATAAATTCAAAAGTAAAACATTCACATTCGTAATGTCGGAAAAACAATTTTCATATTTTACAAGAACGCATTAGAGTGAAATTGAAAATTTGGAGTACAAGGAATTATATACTCCGATTAGCTAAGCGGTCGTTGCTTCGTAGGCGGAAGCGTAGCAAGGTGCTACGAAATCCCTGTTGTAATGATAACGAGTTTTTGCTGAGTTTTGTGTTTGAATGGTTATAATTGTTCATTGCGAATAAGGTATTTTTAATTATGGTTTCTTAGTAGGTACCAGCAGTGCTATTCTGTAAAAATCTCACCGTGAAAACTTAGGTGAAGTGAGTGGGAAGTGAGCTCTGTCATTCTCTAATGGTAGGGATTAACACTATTAAGTGCTCACTTCATTTATGATTTCACGGTGAGATGTTTACAGAATCGACCGGCAGAAGTGCGATTCTGTAACTATCTCACCGTGAAAACTTAGGTGAAGTGAGCGTGGAGTGAGCTGTCGGTGTCATCCCACCTGATACGAGGGATTGACCAAGCTTACATTTTCGATCATGATCGAGATTTTAATAATATTTTTTTATGTTAATTCTATTGATTTTATTATATAATTTCAACGCTAATATTTTAATTGTCAAAACATTGCGCGTTTCCTATCTGACTACTCTGAGAAGAAAGGCCGAAACCAACTCAGAGGAGACTCTCTTTTAAAGTGCAGACATAATCTTGGCCAGATCATGTGAAAACCATGTAGATTGATGTCTGAAATGGTCTTTTGAGTAAAGAACCACACAGACTGAGCGGACCTGTCCAGTCAGTGAACGCATTTGTCAAAAATCGTGCAACTCAACTCAGAACTTGAGGCGCCTCACGATTCGACGAACAATACCAATGAAAGGACATTTGGGTAGCTCGCGTAAATTACTCAAACTGCCAGATCATGATTAAAACTAACTAAAAAGGAAAACAGAAAACCCACATAGTCCTCACATTCACAATAATAATAATAAAATAAAAATACTTTACAAAGTAAATATTCATGTCATTGTATATATAAAATTCGTCAATGTCATTGTGTATAACTCAAACTTGGCTCAATTTTGCTTAATCATATTACTATCGGACCTAAAACTATACCTATAACCTTAAAACGGTAGCGAAGCTAAGAACTTGACTCAAGGTTTACCAAGTACGCGGTGGTTTCCTTCTGCGAAACAGTCGTCTCGCAGAAGGAGGCTGCGGAAAGGGAGAGGGAGATCTCGTCCCCTCACCCGGCCCGCAGCAGGCGCACCGGGCATCGGCGGAGGGCGGATAACGCCCTCTTCCAGCCCCCCTAAATGGGTCCAGGGGCGACGGACTTGGGAGCGTCCGTCGCCCCCCACACATCAGGACCCGAGGCGGCGGCGCGTAGTGTTCCACGCGCGCCCCTCTTAGACGTCGCGGGGGGAGTTTAACACCTCACTCCCCCCCCTGACACGAGGAGAGGCCCGCAGGAGCGGGCCAGCACCAGCCGGGGGTTGCGGAAGTATCGTTCGTTCCCGCGACCCCCGGCGTAGGTGAGAGAGGGAACACCGGGGTGGTTTTTAGTCAGTAAGAGTCTGACAGACCCCGCCGCCCGCCCCAGGGCGGCGGACATCCATGAGGATTTTCCACCCCGAAACAAAAAAAAAAAAAAAAAGGTTTACCAAGTAGTCCTAAGCACCGCAACTTTAAGGCTTATCGTTCACGACGTAACTCAACCCTTCGTACGCCGGAACGTAGATCCACGCGAGACATAATGACTTTTTAATTGTTTCTGTAATAACGGCATTCAACCGGTTAAAAGTAGCGTGTCACAAACTCAAATCACCAATGAGTAGCAAATAGTATTTAAATTGCATCCGAACACGACGCAAACGTCAGATGAGAGTCCAAATGAATGCAGAAACACAAATGTAAAACAATATTTAAATTGGAAAGAAAGAAGTCGTTGTTTTTGTTATAAGAGAAACTTCTAAAATATTTAAGCATCTTTACTTCTTTAAGCAGTATTCTCAGCAGCTGGCAGTTCCTGGTCGGGTTTCTGGCAGGCCTGGGCTCCACATCGGTTGGGACAGCACTTGAGGGCTCGAGGGCAGTCGGAGTCGCTGGTACACATGTGGGTGCAGACCCAGGGGCCTCGAGGGAACTCGGGACAGAGGCCTGGCTTTACTGGAATGTTGGAGAGAATTGTCAGTTAGTGGTATGTGATATGAGACTAGCTTATAAATATGAAATACTTTGACTGCCCCGTTGGTCTCGTGGCCAAAGCGCGAATGTTGAGCGTGGAGTGCTGGATTCGATTTCCGGGTCGGGTAAAGAGTAGGAAATAGAATACTCTTACAGCCCGGAGTTTGGAAATTGGCGTTGGCGAAAGGACGTGAAGCTGTTGGTCCTGCGCCTGATCTCTCTCCGGTCGTGTCGGATTGCCGTCACATCGGAATATGAGAGTGAGAAAAGAGAGAATGCACCTGTGCCTGCGGATACTATTGTGCACTACAATATCTGCCGCGCCGAAGGCTGGTCAGATTGGTCGCCTTGGCCGAATTCGGTCCGGAGAACTATCAAAGTGGTCAAACATTTAAGTATGTAAATTCGGATCGAGAGCACAAACTTTCACATTGCTTTGTAGGTACGAGGCTTACACAATCCTGCTCCCTTTATTTTGCTATTCGTCAAAATTTTCGAAGCAACATAGAACGAATATTTGATTATCGCCTCGTGATGTCATGACTCGTCCATTCCGTTTATGATGAAGCGAATACCAAGCGTATCCACTCACATTTAGCTCGTAGTTTTTGCGATGAAGAAAAAAGCGAGCATAATATTGTTGTACACCATTGGTACTAAATATTTAGTAGATAGCAAATACACACATATTTACATACATAAACTCGACACGCCCTTTTCCTATGGCAATTGGCAGAAACTGCTGCTACGATCTTTATACACCCCTTTTGCTACGTTTACGTTGGGACTCTGTAATAAGGCAACTTACTAACCCAAGTCCACAAAGTGCCTCTGCGACATAGCATCAACGCACATGGCCCCACCACACGCAGTGGGGCAGCACAGCTGCTTCTCATTGGTGCAAGGAGACTCTGGTCCACATGCCGCTTCACACACGTCCACTGGCAACGTCGGGGGACAGGAACCCGTGGTGGTGTCGCATGATGAGAATCCCACAAGGGATAAAGCTGGAAAATATATAAAGAAACACATGAAATTCAAACGAAAGACTCTTTGTGTGGACATATGTTTTATTATTTTAATGCTACCTATTACTTTATAAATGAGCCCCCTTAATAATAAATATATTATATCAGATGAATAGTTACACATAGATTTCTCTCTTTCAGTCGTCAGTAATTTGACTTTCGAAAGCAGAAGACAAAGCGTTGTGTAACTATACAGACGCTTTACAACGTTTGTTAGTTAGTGGGTAAGTGAAAATTAAATAAAATTTCGCCGTAAATAAATATTTATATGAGAGACATAGTATAAAATTGACTTATATGTGCTATATATAGCTATATATATATATACTTATATAGCTTTGTTTAAAAAAAATGAATGTTTGGGTGAGCTGTACGTAAATTCGACCAAAGAGGCAGGAGAGTAATTGCTTTGCCACCTAAGATTGATTTTCACTGACACGTCATAAAACATCAAGATCTATTTTTGCATTAAGACCATTGTGACCAATAGTTTCAACCTCACTAAGGTTGAAACTAATAGTTTTAATTCATACTGAGTTTTTTTTAAGTGATAAATCCATCAAGAATATCCCAGTAGCAGCCCAGAGATTCAAAATCAAAAGTCATTTATTCAAACTGGGCTGAGAATCAGCACTTTTCGAACGTCAAAATTACAAAAGACAGTCCCCCAAAACGCCCGCCCTTCACCACTTCCTAGTGCTTTCGCTGGGAAGAAGAAGTGGCGCAACAAACTCCCCAGCAGCACAACTATATATATCTCATATAGACTTTATTGGATAAAAGCCTTTGAATAAATGTCGTGTTTAGTTAGGCATACCGTTTGATCCACTGCAGTGACCAAACCACCCACGAGCCATCTGCGGGTGCCGTGAAATGCGACAAAGGGATCATGACAAAGGGATGAGCTGAATACAACTACTTGCGAATAATAAAGTGCTGAGATGCCCACACATTAGTCTTGAAATAGAATAGAATAGATTATTTATTTTGATAGAATGCAGGTATTTACAATAAGATGGAGACAGAATTTAAGGGGTTTATTTAAATTTAAACGCTGATTAAAGTAAAGTGAGATTTAAATGTCAAAAATGTATGGTTAAACAGTTGCTATTCACTACTTAGCGTTAAGCAACCATTATGAATAAAGGGGTAAGAAAGAATCCTTCCAAGTACAGACGCCAGCACATCAAGCTACTACAATCTGTCAAATTAATTTAATAGATTTTCAACTTTATCGCTATAATATAAGTTTCAAAATTGATTGGGAAAATTTGACAGTTTTGGATAGCTTTATGTGCTAGCGTCTGTACATTTTGCCATATTGGCTTACAAACATTAATTCACTTAAAAACACGAATCATAAGTTAATTAATATAATTTATGAGGAGCCATGGAAAGAAGTAGGTCTTATTTATAGAAGTATGTCTTATTTATAGTGTATTTATCTCACGAAGCGACGCGCGCTTCACCTGTGGTAACCAAGTATATAAACAGGCTATGAGTGTGTTCGTGAAGACGACTAGCGTCAGCACGTAACACACACACACGCACACACGCACTTCCGACTTCGGGATTGTATCGGCGGTACTGAGAGCTCCTGCTTTTACACACACATTCACAGTGTGTTTGTACACTTGGTAACCACGTAAAGTGTGCGTCGCTTCGTGTGTTAAAATACTGTACAACTAAGAAGCACAAACAACAACAAACTAGCTTCAAACCGTTATAAAGTCAGATTTTATACGGACAAACATAAAACAGCCTCTCTGACGATTAAAAGGCACTACGCAATTCGCAAATCCAGCTTCTTCATTTCCATAATCATTACCAAAGGCAAGCGCCCTCCAATAAACAATTTACAAAGATCTCAATGATCAGAATTTCATATTTTTTTTTTTTCAATTCGAATGAAATATTCGGTGCGAGGTGCCCTCGTATAAATTATTATTAATGGCTTTGATAATGAAGCTCATTGCTATTCCACAATGTTCAGTCAACAGTCTTCTTCAGTTGAACAGAATATTGACTTATGATCGTTCATAATAATAAGTGAGTAAGAGATGTTTTCTAAAAGATCTTTCAGTAATACTAAAAAAAAAGTCACTTTTCGTGTCTGTCTGCGTGACCGTCTGTTCTTCTAAACTTCATATTCTTCTTTTTCGCTGGCATGACTGTATTTGAGATCTTTTAGCCCAAAACTTCAGCACATTTTTTTTTGACGTCGGTGGCAGCACAGCGGTCATTTTGACTGCATATTTTGGGACACAGAGGCCAGGATAGTAGTTGGAGCATAGTTTGTGAGATAGCTCTTCATCCACACCCTGCTGGCGATCCTTTGAAGCTCAAAGCTCACTTGTGTCCGGAGACGATTCTAGGACTTCCAAGTGGACCACGAACGGTTCTTCTACGCAACGCATTCTGATGTGGTTTTCACCATCATCCAGAAGGTTTATATGTATGTAACAATAATATTAACCTTACATAAAATCTCGATGTTTTGTGAAGCGTGCGAAGCTAGCTGCTAGTTATTTACCGCTAGTTATATCATTTTTTTGTAGTATTTTTTTTTTATTATTGTTTTTTAATCCAAATAGAAACTTATAACACACTGAGATAACTGTTTTTGTTACTCTGTAGTTCAAAATGTAAATTGGGCGTATATTTCTTGGAAATGTGTGCTTGAAAAAGTTATACAGTATGATTAGAAGTTAGATACTTACGACTTTTGAAAGGTGTCAACTGCGTAATAACAACTTGTAAAAACAAACTAATTACTTTAACTACTAGTAGTCGATAAGTAGTTGTATTTCTATATAATACCTCCAAAGCATCTTGGTTGACCGATACAATTAAGAAATCTTATAAATATATCACTAAACACAATCATTTCCGTCAGAAAATATTGCTGCGTATCCTATTGACAGAATACACTATAGCAGTGTTCATAATCTCACAAAATGTACATTTCATCAATCAGTATAATATAATATAATATATAATATTCCACAACTTTCACACAACGCCATCTAGTGCCAAACTAAGCAGAGCTTGTGCTATGAGTACTAGACAACTGATAAACATACATATATATTTCTAAATACATACATATTATAGATAAATTACACCCAGACAAAGAACAAATGATCGTGCTCATCACACAAACATTTGTCCTAGGTGGGAATCGAACCCACGACCTTGGGCATAGCAGTCAGGGCCACTGACCACTAGACCAACAGGCCTGTCAGTTACTCAATAAGGTAAGTCTACTTTAGGGCTGATTTTTCAATCGACCGATAATTTTTATTCGTGGAATAAAATTGACGTCTGACAGTTTTTGTATGGAAGAACTGTCAAAAATTCAAAGTTATTCCACCGCATAAAGTTATCTGGCGTTGGAAAAATCAGCCCTTAGAGAAATATATTCTAAGTTCATTTTTGAGTGACCATTTGTAACAAAAAGGTCGTAATAAGTTTTTGGTTGCAATGGAATTTGAACTTTGTTAGGTACGACATTTAGTTTGTTGTTCCATAACTTGAAAATTATCTCAAATTCTTCATTCAAATATACACAAAGAAGCCAAAAAAAAACAAAACACATCAGCTAATTCGAAGTTCAACATTCAATATTCATTTGTTTTCTGAAATTCTACAGTCACAAGCAAAGTGTTATTTTGACACAAATGCTGGCTAATGTTAATTGGCTGATTTTTCAAAAGTAACATAACTTTTGACTGAGACATAAATATTGCGATTTGAGAGTTTTTGGATAGAAAATATGTCAAACTATCATAATTACTCTTCAGATAAAAGTTACCTGACTATTTAAAAATCAGACCTAAATACATAATTAAAAAGTAATAAACTCACCAATTAATAACACACAATAAGACATTTTGTACACACAGTAATCACAAACGTTTTGTAAATGACACTTGCTGTGATTATCGCAAACGAATGACACAAATAACAACGTGATTCACAGACGAAACGGATAGACAACCATTCAACTGCGTGGAATAAACGATGTGTTTTTAAATGAATACTCATAACATAACACAATAATTGATCGTTTTATGGACCCCTAAGTTTTTAAGACCGCGTTTACTCATTCGTTTCGCCATTTACACGAATATGTAAATGCGGTGTTGTATTACTTCTGTTTAACTGTAAACTAGTTGGTAGTTATCTTAAGACGGCTTAAACTTAGTGTGTTTCCAAAGGTCTACTTATTTCATATAATTGTTTTGATAGAATATGCCTCGATATTTGTAACAGAACAATTGCTTTTTTACTAAGCTGCTTATTATTAAGTATCTGTTCACGACTAAAATACAATTTTGTTACACGTTTTAATAATACAATACTACGAGTATCACCATGACTGGTTGTCAGACTTTCGAGCTTCTGACTACAAGCAGTGCTATTCTGTAATAATCTCACCGTTAGAACAAAGGTGAATTGAGCTGTCATTCGCTAGAGATTAATACTATTAAGTGCTCACTTCACTTATGATTTCACGGTGAGATTTTCTTTTTACAGAATCGACCCGTTGTAACATCTATGAAAGATCTTCGAATGACAGTAATGAAAGGCGTGACCAACAGTTTCTTAATGTGCTTTCCGAGGCACGGGCCACTCCGTGTAAAGCACGTTATCAGTCTGTTAAAATAGGTAATAAAATACACAAGTTAACTAAAATAAGGCAATTGAATTTTTGAAACAAAAATTGCTCAAAAATTGGCATGAAATAAGCCACCCTTGATAATAAGGCTATACTCGTATGGAGACACGCACGGGGCAATCGCAATAGTATCAACAATGGACTAAACTATATGCTATATATATATATATATATATATATATCTAAACTATATTGTTAAGAAATAATAACAAATTAAGTTTAATGTTGTTAAATACTCAAACGAAAAAGATCCCACGGCTGACTGTTAATTGTTATTAATTACTTTGAATGTGTATGTTTAAAATACGTAATGTAGAATACGTGGTTTCAATTAATGTGATAACCTAGTCACCACACTGTATCATTATGTTGGTCATCTCAACACTGTGTGGCTCGGCCATTAATGTCACCGTGATAACTCTGAGAATCCGTAAGTAATAATTATATTACACAGAATACCAAGTAACTAAACAAACATGACACTTAGTAATAAATGAGGAAAACCATGTTACTAGAATAATAATATTCATTCAAATAAATTATTCATTAAAAAATAGTTCAAGGTTAAACAGAAAATGGAGTCTATCGACGACTTTTATTCAACGATGATTCCTGTCACCCGATTGACCCAGTGATGCATCGAGTAACGAATTATCGATAATAAAATGAGAGATCTGCTCTCAAAAACGATAAAGGAAAACATCGTGAGGAAACTGGTATGTACCAACCCGCACCGGGCTCGCGTGGTAGATTACGGCCCACTCCCTCTCACTGAGAGGAGGCCTGTGTCCCAGCAGTGGGAACATTATACGCTGATTATGTGATTATGTAAACGAGAGAGATCTCTTTCCTCAACGAACAAACAATGGCGTCGACTTTGATTCAATTACTATCGACTAGTTGATGTCGAGCAACGTCAGTTTTATTCCACCCAAGAAGATAAATTAGAGCTCCATTTTCGTTCGACTGACTAACTCGACAGGACCATTTAATCTGAGTGGAGTTTCCCTCAAAAGACCATTTCAGACACCAATCTGCATGGTCTTCACATGGTCTGACCAACTTTAAAAGAGTCTGCGAACTCTGAGTTTGTTTCGACCTAATGATTGATGTGTAAAATAACGTTTGTACAAAATTTGACGTGTTTACACAAACCTACTCACAGAAATGAAATCATTTAACATTATCATTTTGATCTGTGCCAGAATAGAAAACAAGATTTTCGCCAGTAAAATACCTAGATGCAAAAACAATTTGGCTTATGTGTTGACGCCTTGCATGTGTGCGTGCACAAGGACTCCACACACACGCATACGGCACGGGGCGCGGGAGGCGACGCGCAGCAGTAGCAGCGGCGCGCGCGGGGCCGGGTGCGCCCCACCGTTCAAGCCAGTTAGTCATAGATAAAATACTAAATGTACAGTTAGTCGACGACACCGGTCGTTACAGTTGTGTGTCGATACTTTAAAACTCAATTTTGTAAAGTTCCATTATATACCTTCGTTATACATTTGGAGTCTTATTGGAAAGGCCCTAAATTCCATTCACCGAGTCCACCCCTTCGCTGCTAGCATCAAAAGTTCTACATATGAAATACGCTGTACAAAAACGGAAACCGATTCTGCGAAAGTATGGGAATTTGGGCTGAGCGTGGTGATATTTTGAGAAATTCAAACCACAGGCCACATAATATTAGTAATCTCCTACAATCAGCATTAACTTATACTAGACCTTTCGTATCAGTCTTTATAAGTAACTAGTTCCTGCCCGCGATATCCGTCCGCGTGAAATTTCTTCCCCCTCCCATCCCGTCGCATCGCATCGCCTGCGCGCGGTATTAATTCCTTTTCGTTTAGCGTTCTTTCTGATTTTTTAGGGTTCCGTACCCAAAGGGTAAAAAGGAACCCCCGCTCCGCTGTCCGTCCGTCCGTCCGTCTGCCACCAGGCTGTATCTCATGAACCGTAATAGTTAGACAGTTTAAATTTTCACAGATGATGTATTTCTGTTGCCGCTATAACAACAAACACTAAAAACCAGAATAAAATAAATATTTAACGGGGCTCCCATACAACAGACATAAAGGGTATGGCCAATCTCGGCTTAACGTGGACAAGCTGTTCAGTAAAAAGTATTTCATCAAATAAATATAATTAATTCTAAAATAAATATTTTTGCAAACCTCGTCGCAGGAAAGTCTTCTGTAAAAAAACTTGTATTAAAAGTATTCACGCTGATTGTACGCAGAAAGCAACGCCATTTTTTGGTTACAGGCTCTCGGTGACTTAGGTTCTGGGTTACCACGTAAAAAAGTTATGACATTTCAGATTTTATTCGATAAAAAATCGATTCCTAGTATTTGAGTAAAAAATGTGGATCTTTCTTGAACACCTTTACTACATAAGTGATTTGGGCCATTTTTTATTCTTATTTATCTGTGATTAGATGAAAACAATCAAAATATTTATATTTCTCTATGTAAATCAATTTACATCTGATTATGGACTCGATTATCAAATCCTTACATCGATATTTATTAAACATATATAATTTTTTATTACTTGGCAGCACCAACTGCATCGTCTGTCAACAACGAGGTCAACGAAAAAAAAACTATTCGCTTTGCTTCTTTCTTTGGTGTTGTGAATGTTGTCTTGTTTTTTGTTCGAGCGTTTGTTTTTGTTATAATGAACTCCGATACCGCACCTTAACCCGGCCTTACTTTTGGACACCGAATCTGTTTCTAACTTCGCCTCTGGCATTATTTTGGACATTGAACCTGCTGTAAACGACAACCTTGGCACGAACTCGGACACTCCTGCGCATCGTCTTGTTTCCTCGCATGGGAATGAGGATTATGAGGAAGAACTGCGATGTGTTAATTGTGGCATCTATATTACGCATCGAAGAAGACGTACTCTGGAGCTCGTTGAAATACAATCAACTATTCGACAATGGACTGCTCCTCAAATCGTAAGTCTATTTTCAAAACTCAAACAGGTGTAATACAAATAGGTTTTCACAAACTCTATTACTATTTCAGTAAGTACTTATATAAAAAAATAGCCCAGACTAGAAAGACCGACATTGATTGACTTGAGAAGCATCTGAAACAAACTCAGTTGTCTTGTTTAATATAATTTCTGTTTCTGAATGTTTTTGAGATAGTGTTATGTCTATTGTAACAAACTGCATTTATAAATATTTGTCTTATTTACAGGTTACAGCCCATAGCTTGGTCTGTCATTCATGCTGGATGTTGGCATTTAATTACTCATCGGACAAAGAAAATGAACAAAGCACAAGTAGTGGTCATCGTCGACAACCATTTGTCAACTGTCATTGTTCTGTATTACGTACCAGATCCCATGTTATGCATGCAAATACAGAAAGAGAAATGCACATAAGAAATGTGATTAGCGAGTGGATAGCACCACAGCAGGTGAGCACGGATTAACTTTTATGTGTAATGGACAGGTTATATTATTTAGGGCTTGTGGCTAAGTAATAACAGCTGCACGGGTTGATCGATCAGGTTTAGCTGCGCTTGCCGCGGTTAGTGCATAGATGGGTGACCGCCTATACCAAGACCCCTGACCCCAAGACTCATGTTAAGCCATTGGTCATGGCTGTAATTTGTGTAACTTTCACAGTCATTACGGGTCATTAGAAACCTGAAAGTCTGACAACCAGCCTCACCAAGGGGTACTGTATTACCCAGTAACTGGGTTGTGGAGGTCTGATACATAGTCAATCCGTGTAAAATACTGGTATTCAGCTGCATCCAGTTGAGACTGGAAGCTGACCCCAGCATAGTTGGAAAAGGCTAAGCTGATGATGGATAGGATATATTATTTGAAATTAACTTAATTATGTGTATAGAAAGAAGTAATTTATATATTGAAATGCCACTAACTTAGAATTATTTTGTTTAGGTTCATGGATCCGTGTTGGCAGTGAGCTGACAGGGTTCCCGTTCTTGCTCCAGTAGCTGTTAAAGTACCAGCAGCAGCAGCATCAACAGAAACCATTAACATACCGGATTATTCATGAGCACCAGATACACAAAGCCATTGTTTTTCAGATTCAGATTAAAACCATTATGTGAAATAATAGCTGCTTGTTTTATTTTATCCACTAATATTCCCCTAAAATGTAACCATTGCACAAATGACTGACAGGCCTGTTGGTCTAGTGGTCAGTGGCCCTGACTGCTATGCGCAAGGTCGTGGGTTCGATTCCCACTCAGGACAAATGTTTGTGTGATGAGCACGATCATTTGTTCTTTGTCTGGTAATTTATCGATGATATGTATGTATTTAGAGAGGGGCCCGTGGCTAAATAAGAACAGCCGCACAGGTCGATCGATCAGGTTAAGCTACGCTTGCCGCGGTTGGTCTGTGGATGGGTGACCATCTTTACATACCGAGACCCCTCCGTGCCTCGGAAAGCACGTTAAGCCGTTGGTCCCGGCTGTCATTCGTAGATCTTTGACAGTCGTTACGGGTACTCAGAAGCCCGAAATACTGACAACCAGTCTTACCTAGGGGTATCGTATTACCCAGTAACTGGGTTGTGGAGGTCAGATACGCAGTCTTCATGTAAAATACTGGTATTGAGCTGCATCCGGTTAGACTGGAAGCCGACCCTAACATAGTTGGGAAAAGGCTAGGCAGATATATTGCATGTATTTAGAAAAATATATGTATGTTTACCAGTTGTCTAGTACTCATAGCACAAGCTCTGCTTAGTTTGGGACTAGATGGCGTTGTGTGAAAGTTGTGGAATATTATTATTATTAAATATATATGTAACGAGAATAAATTATAATAGAAAAGAAACACTAATTTTCACTATTTTTATTATTAATTTGTAAAATACATACTGTTATTAGATGTTGATTGTGATCTTGTCGCTGTTCTCAGCGACAAGATCACAATATTGCACATGCTAAATATGGTACATTTTTCAAACTTCCTGCAACTTTATTATAATATTTCGTTTCTACTAGGAATGAAATATTAAAAACGCAACTTATTTATTATAATACTTACTGTCCACGTCAAGCCAGAGCACCCTAACAAACTGAGCCATTCCCTTTTTTTGCCGTTTTTATAGATAATGGTACGGAACCCTTCGTCACGGTAATATTATAATACAGTACCCCAACTTCATACAAACGGACGAAACTAGCGTTGAAAAAAGCAGGAAAAATTCCCGTTTCTTTCCAATTCCGTTGTTTTTTTCAATGTTTCATTCGAAAGTTTCAAGAAAATTTGTCAATATATATTTCATGTTTTTTTTCAATAAAACCGAAAAAAACCGAAAAATATGAAAGAAACGGGAAACTTTCATGTTTTTTTTATTCAAATCCGTTCTTACTATATTTCACTTAATATATTCTATGCTTTATCTCTTTCCATATTAAGGCGGCACCCCGAGCTCCTCGTAAAGTAGACATTATTTAATTTTGCTACTGACACTAATCGATAGACAAAGACGAAAGGACGCTACTCCGCCATCTTGGATTAGCTATCGTTTTCATAGTTTTCGAGGGTGTTAAAGCTGATAGTGAGGTCAAAATGTAAATCCAAGATGGCGGCTCCGAAAATTTCTATATTTTTCGTCATGGGTGTCGTTTTCATAGTTTTCGAGGGTGCTAAAGCTGATAGTTAGGTCAAAATCTAAATCCAAGATGGCGGCTGCGAAAATTTCCATATTTTTCGTCATGGGTGTCGTTTTCATAGTTTTCGAGGGTGCTAAAGCTGATTGTGAGGTCAAAATCTAAATCCAAGATGGCGGCTGCGAAAATTTCTAAATTTTTCGTCATGGGTGTCGTTTTCATAGTTTTCGAGGGTGCTAAAGCTGATAGTTAGGTCAAAATCTAAATCCAAGATGGCGGCTGCGAAAATTTCCATATTTTTCGTCATGGGTGTCGTTTTTATAGTTTTCGAGGGTGCTAAAGCTGATAGTGAGGTCAAAAACTAAATCCAAGATGGCGGCTGCGAAAATTTCTAAATTTTTCGTCATGGGTGTCGTTTTCATAGTTTTCGAGGGTGCAAAAGCTGATAGTTAGGTCAAAATCTAAATCCAAGATGGCGGCTGCGAAAATATCCATATTTTTCGTCATGGGTGTCGTTTTAATAGTTTTCGAGGGTGTTAAAGCTGATAGTGAGGTCAAAATGTAAATCCAAGATGGCGGCTCCGAAAATTTCTAAATTTTTCGTCATGGGTGTCGTTTTCATAGTTTTCGAGGGTGCTAAAGCTGATAGTGAGGTCAAAATCTAAAGCCAAGATGGCGGCTTCAAAATTTCCAAAAAAAATAATAAATTGAAGAATTATTGACGTCAGACGTCAGAGAAAAACAATTCGCAATTTCTAATGGCTCTTTCGGGCGCAGCTGCCATAATAGGCAAACATCCAGGAGAAGCTCTATAATTGGCTGTCAGATTATTATACTGTTATTTATCACCATTGTATTTAGCTGTAAGTCTACCAGTCCTTAAATAAATAAATATCGATTTGCTCAAGTCTGTACCAGAGTGCGCAAATTAATATAAATATATTTTTAAGAACTTACAGAACATAGCCGACTATAAATGAATTAGACAGGTTTATTTAGCTTTGTGTCAATCCATACTTAACTATTGCATAACTTCCTGGTGGGGTGCTGCAAAAACAATTTTACTCCCTCTAGAGCGCGCTCAAAGAGCAATAATTCCAAAAGTTGCTACCTTTCACCCTTTTAGATTTCCTACGCACCAATTCTATATAACATGTAATGTACTAACAGTAAGGCAATTATTTATTTTAAGCATAGTAAACCAGCACACTGCACTTCCTTTTGACCCAGTACCTTCCAACAAGAGAAGGAAGGACTTGGTTTGCATAAAGCCTCAAACTAGCCATGCGTTTGCTACGAGTCTCGTAATAGATTTTGTGTGTTCTTTGGACCTTCTGTATAATAGACTCAACAAGTTATTAAGCTTCTATAGTGTAAGCTATAAAAAATGTAGTACAATTTTATCAGAATACTTAGTGACACTCAATTAAACAGACACAGAAAAACTTCTAGAAATTTTTGGAGGCGCTACCTGGAATTTTGACCCCATAATCGTTGTCAACACCCTCGAAAACTATGAAAACGACACCCATGACGAAAAATTTGCAAATTTTTAGAGGCGCGATCTTGAATTTTGATTTTGACCACATAATCGTTGTCAGCGCCCTCGAAAACCATGAAAACGACACCCATGACGAAAAATTTGCAAATTTTTGGAGCCGCCATCTTGAATTTTGATTTTGACCACATAATCGTTGTCAGCGCCCTCGAAAACCATGAAAACGACACCCATGACGAAAAATTTGCAAATTTTTAGAGGCGTGATCTTGAATTTTGATTTTGACCACATAATCGTTGTCAGCGCCCTCGAAAACCATGAAAACGACACCTATGACGAAAAATTTGCAAATTTTTGGAGCCGACATCTTGAATTTTGATATTGACCCCATAATCGTTGTCAGCACCCTCGAAAACCATGAAAACGACACCCATGACGAAAAATTTGCAAATTTTTGGAGCCGCCATCTTGAATTTTGATTTTGACCCCATAATCGTTGTCAGCGCCCTCGAAAACCATGAAAACGACACCCATGACGAAAAATTTGCAAATTTTTGGAGCCGCCATCTTGAATTTTGATTTTGACCCCATAATCGTGGTCAGCACCCTCGAAAACCATGAAAACGACACCCATGACGAAAAATTTGCAATATTTTGGAGCCGCCATCTTGAATTTTGATTTTGACCCCATAATCGTTGTCAGCGCCCTCGAAAACCATGAAAACGACACCCATGACGAAAAATTTGCAAATTTTTGGAGACGCCATCTTGAATTTGGATTTTGACCCCATTGGATAATCATATAAAATAGTCACATAACGTTTTTTCGTTCCAAAAATTAGAAAGTAAGTATTCGTGGACATTCATGACCAACATAGGCGCACTGTTTCTTTCATTCATAGAAATATTTTTTTTTTTATTAAATGCCGTCTCTTTGTATTGTAAGGTCTGTGCTTTTTACTAGTCGCAGTTTCATAGTTCGTAAGTTGTTCGCCAGATGGCCAGCTAGACGAAGTATTGTAGAGGTGGGGTGCGGCAAAGAGGGAACGAATGCTCAAGGTTATTTGGTCAGGGTCCGGCCTTAATACGTACTAATAAAATGGAGGGTAGAATGGCTTTTCAAAACATCAAGCGAAACATTTGAAAGAATCCTGTTTCTTTCCAAAGGATACCTTCCGTCAATTTTTCTATGTAACATGCGAAAAAAACGGAAAAAAACCACAATTTGTTTTTTTTCGTGAAAAAAACAAATTGTTATTTTCGGCATTTTCAACGCTAGACGAAACGCGAGCTATACCTACGCGCCTCGATCTCGGCGTGCGCTCGGTGCGCAGACAGTCACGGCTGTTGTTCTGTTCAAGGAGGAATACGGTAATGAATAATACACTGTTACGACTACAGCAAAGAATCTTTTATTGCGTGGTTTCCGCCATGTTCGAGTTAGATGATAGTGTTGCCACTTTTTACAAAAGGTGTGTTGCCAGACATATGACAAAGACAATCATATCAAACATCCCCCGTAAAGCTAAACAGTTTACATATTCTAGCATTTAACTTAAATCATATTCTCTTAAATACAATGGCATTTTAGTAACTCTACCTGATCTCATTCTCCTCTCAGGAATAGTTTCTGTGTAAGCAGTGTCTGTTACATTGTCACTAATACTATCTGATACATTATTTTCCTCTTCTTGCCTGCTATCCTCCATTTGACTTTCAAGCAACTTATCAGGTACACTGTCATGTCTAACAATAAACTTATTTTTACTTGGTCTAATATGTCTCTCATTTCTCCTCACCAAATTACCTTTTTCATTTTTTACAATGAAAGATCTAGGACCATCAGCTTCACCAATAACTTTCCCTGTGTACCATTCTTTATTTGGTGCATTTTGTATAATTACATTATCCCCCAAAGTAAAAGATTTCTTATCCTTTGCAGTTTTATTATATATGGTCTTAGATTTTTCTTTAGTTAACATCAATTGCTCTCTAACATTTAGTGGTACTTTAGGTTTTAGTAATTCTTGTGTACAAGGTAAATTAGTTCTTAACAACCTACTCATTAACAACTCAGATGGACTATACTCCAATCCTGCGACTGGAGTTGTTCTGTAATGCAACAAGGCAATTTCAAATTCAGAATGATCCTCTAAACATTTTTTTAACATGCTCTTGACTATGCCCACTGCTTTTTCTGATAACCCATTCGATTGAGGGTATCGGGGACTGGACTTTATCAACTCAATATCTAATTTTCGAGAAAACTGTACAAATTCAAAACTACCAAAAGGCATATTGTCACTAACTATATACCTAGGAACACCCTGAGTACTAAAAATTGACAGTAATTTTTTAATTATATAACCAGCTGTTTTGTTCCTCAAAGACTTCACTTCTATCCATTTTGAATAATAGTCCACCAGAACTAAATAGTCTCTTCCAGCAAAATGAGCAACATCCATACCAACTTTATTAAAAGGCAGGTCAGGTATTTCATGAGACAATAAGGGTTGTTTAGGATTGGATGGCCTGTACTTTTCACAAGCTTTACATTTTGACACAAACTCTTCTATGTCTCTTGACATTCCTGGCCAATATAACACTTTTCTGGCACGTTTTTTACATTTTACAATTCCAGCATGCCCTGCATGAACTAATGAAATCATCTCTTTTCTTATATGTTTAGGAATAAGTATTTTATTTTCATGAAATATGAGTTCGTCTTTCACTACTAAATAATCTCTTAATTTATACAATTTTTTCAGTTCAACACCTTGTATATTTTTATCATTTTTAGGCCACTCTGAATTATACCATAACTTTATTTGTTGAAGATTGGCATCTTTTGCTGTCTCCTTTTTTAATTCCAGTAACTTATTATTTGAAACTTGCAAATCAGTTTCCAAACCATATACTACTTCTGAATTTATACTATGTACTAACTCTCTTAGCACTGGATCTGATTGAGCATTAGTTGTGTCATAATGCCTTGACAAATAATCTGCTATATACATTTTTGAACCAGGTACATATTTTATTTCAAATTTATATTTTAACAATTTCAGAACCATGCGTTGCAATCGGGCAGAAATTTTATTAATGTCCTTATTAATTATTGCTACAAGAGGTTTGTGATCACTTTCCACGATAATATGACGCCCATAAATAAACTGATGATACTTATCCATAGCACAACAGATAGCAAACAACTCTTTTTCTATGGGAGCCCATCTCTGTTGACACTCGGTATAACATCTTGAATAGAAAGACAATGGCTTTCCTTCTTGTAATAAGCATGCTCCCATGCCACTTTTAGAACTGTCAGTTTGTAATACTAAATTCCCATTTTTTTTTAAGACTGATAAAGTGGGAGCAGAACTAATTCTCCTTTTTATTTCCTCAAAAGCCTTAACTTGAGCTGTGCCCCAATCCCATACAATTTCTTTTTTCAATAATTCTCTAAGAGGTTCAGTAGTTTTTGAATATTGTGGTATAAATTTACTTAAATAGTTGCACATGCCTAAAAACTTTTGTAATTCTTTTACACTTCTGGGTTGCTTTAATTCCTCTATAGCTTTCACATGTTCAGGATCTGGTTTTATACCGGATTTTGACAACATTAGTCCTACATACTTTACAGTCTCACATCTATATTGTATTTTATTTTCATTAAATTTTACATTGTGTTCTTTTGCTCTATCTATTACTTGACTTAAAATTTTGTCATGTTCTACCAAACTGTCCCCGGCCACTATTAAATCATCGAAATACACATGGACTCCCTGTATATCACTAAAAATGGCAGTATTTATTCTTTGCATCACCTCTGGTGCTGAAGAAATACCAAATGGCATCCTCCTGAAGCAATACCTACCATAAGGCGTTCCAAATGTACACAGTTTATCTTTATCATCCAACATAACTTGAAAAAACCCATCTTTCATGTCTAATACTGTGAAGATCTGCTTACCTGCAAGAGAATTATAAATTTCTTCAGGAGATGGTATTTGATAGTTCTCTCTAAGGATGCATTTGTTTAACTCTTTTGGGTCTAAGCACAGTCGAAGGGACTTGTTTGGCTTCTCAACTATTACAAGATTATTACACCATGCTGTCGGTCCCTCTACCTTTTCTATAATACCTCTACTTTCATAGCTTTCTAAAGTATTCTTTAACCTATCTTTAATTGTCTGTGGAACTCTACGGATGGGTTTGACAACAGGTAGTGCTGACTCCTTTAATTTTATACTGTATGATCCAATATTACCTAGGCCTGAAAACACCTCTATGTTTGCTTTCACAAAATTTTCTTTTTCACTAGTTACAATACTATCCAATCTTTTCAACAAATTTAATTCTACACAAGCTGGCAACCCTATCACCGGCTGAATTGGTAAATCAACTATGCAAAATTTTAATTTTACCCGTTTGCCTTTTACTATACAGTTTAATTTAACAGTACCTACAGTTTTAATTTCTTGATTATTATAAACTACCAACACAGTTGAATTACTTATTAAACGATTGGTATTATCTTTAATTTTATCATATAGTTTCGATGACAAAGTATTACAGTCAGCCCCTGAGTCTAATTTGAACCTAATGTTAGTTCCGTTGATGTTTACAATTTCATTCCATTGAAGACTTTCACTAAAGGTACTTACTGAATCCACCACAAAGTCTTCTGAGCAATCACTATCACTCTCTCCCTTTTGAACGGAGTCTATCTTTTTTCCTTTTTCTTTATTCTTAGGTGCTTCATTTTTTAGTGACCTAGTACGACACACAGCAGCAAAATGGTTGTAATTGTTACAACTCGCACACTTCTTTCCATATGCTGGACAATTTCTAATTGTGTGGGTTTTGCCACAATAAGTACAGGCAAGCATCTTGGACCTCACTCCTTGTCCTCTCTCTATTTTCTTGATTACATCTACTTCCTGCTTTATTTGCATTGACATTTCTAGAGCCCTTGATCTTCCTGTCTCCGCTGCACGGCACTGGCTTATAACCTGGTCTAGTCCAATATCGGCCTCCCTTAGCAATCTCTCCTGCACTCCCTTATCTCTAATTCCAATGACGATCATGTCTCTCACAAGCCTGTCCTCTTGATCTTTGAATTCACATTGTTTAGCTTGAACCTTTAGCTTTGTGATGAATCTGTCTACTTGCTCACCCTCCTCCTGTTTTAAATTGAAGAATTTGAAACTATTTGTGATGACATTTTTCTTCGGCTCCACATATGCATCAAACTGTTTTATTAAATTATCTAAGGATTTAACCTCAAACGGTTGCATGTGTGAATTATACACATCAATTGCGTCCTCTCCGGCAACATTCAGAAATACAGCAATTTTTCTTTCTTCCTTGGCGGCTGACAGTCCCACTGCTTCCAGGTACAGCCGGAACTGCTGTTTAAATCTGATCCAGTTTGCCCCTTCGCCCGACAGAACCAAACCAGTTGGCGGCTTTATTCCCTCCATTTTCTTCCACTTCCACTAAGGTTTCTTTTTAAAAGTTTTCACCTGACACCATGTTCTGTTCAAGGAGGAATACGGTAATGAATAATACACTGTTACGACTACAGCAAAGAATCTTTTATTGCGTGGTTTCCGCCATGTTCGAGTTAGATGATAGTGTTGCCACTTTTTACAAAAGGTGTGTTGCCAGACATATGACAAAGACAATCATATCAAACAGCTGTACCGCAGTGTCGAACGGACGGTGTGTGGTTTTTTAACAATAACCGCGCGATTTTTTCTCTAAAAATCAGTTAATATGACGAGTACGAAATATTGTGCTGTTTTTGGTTGCATGAATTCGTCAATAACGCATCCAGACATAAGTTTTTTTAAATTACCTGGAAATTCTGAAAGGTAAGACTATAAAATAATTTTACTTACTAGTAGGTAGGTACATAATGTGTGTCTTTTTAATGGATAAGTATTTCCTTTTATCTCACGAAAAAAAAGGTGTTTGGATTAATAAATAAAGCGAATAGAGTAACGGAAAGTTATTGAGACGAGTGACATAGGTAGTTATATGCGGTTCTGAATGAATCATGATACGGTAGGTACCTACCTACTTACGCTTGTGTTAAAACTTCGGTGCATGTGTGTTTTGTTAGTTTGCATAATTCAAAGTAAGTAGGCAAATGTAATTAAAATGCTGGAGACGGCCAGCCCTTTTTTTTTTTTTTTTGTTTCGTGGTGGAAAATCCTCATGGATGTCCGCCGCCCTAGGGCGGGCGGCGGGGTCTGTCAGACTCTTACTGACTAAAAACCACCCCGGTGTTCCCTCTCTCACCTACGCCGGGGGTCGCGGGAACGAACGATACTTCCGCAACCCCCGGCTGGTGCTGGCCCGCTCCTGCGGGCCTCTCCTCGTGTCACGGGGGGGAGTGAGGTGTTAAACTCCCCCCGCGACGTCTAAGAGGGGCGCGCGTGGAACACTACGCGCCGCCGCCTCGGGTCCTGATGTGTGGGGGGCGACGGACGTCCCCAAGTCCGTCGCCCCTGGACCCATTTAGGGGGGCTGGAAGAGGGCGTTATCCGCCCTCCGCCGACGCCCGGTGCGCCTGCTGCGGGCCGGGTGAGGGGACGAGATCTCCCTCTCCCTTTCCGCAGCCTCCTTCTGCGAGACGACTGTTTCGCAGAAGGAAACCACCGCGTCCCAGGACTCCTCGCTGCCGACCATAGACTCGACCACGGCCGGCAGCGATAGGTCACTGCCTACTCCTGAGATGAGGGCACGGCGCGGCTCCTCCCAAGCGGCACACTCTGCCAGCGTATGCCACGCCGTGTCCTCCCGACAGTCGACGCAGTGGTGACACCGAGCGTCCGGCTCCCTGTTTATGCGACACAGGTACTTCCCGAAGCAACCATGCCCCGAGAGCACCTGCGTCGCCCGAAACGACAGGGAGCCGTGCCTCCTCCCGAGCCATTCGTCGAGCACTGGTCGGATCGCCTCGACAATAGCGAGGCCGGCGGTAGGGCGTAAAAGCCTGTCCCGCCATTCCGCCACCAGGACCTCGCGGAGCTGAGACCGACGCAGCTCCCAGTGTCGCTGCATCGGTCGCTCGCCCCGCGCCCTCATTTCCTCGCGCCACCGATACAGCGACGCGAGTACTTTCGCCTCGAGGTCCCAGGGCGGGGATCCGGCGAGACGGGCAGCCCTAACGCATGTTTACGTACCGCGCGGCTGTAGGCATTTATTTCTATCATGCGGCCGAGTTACAATACTGTATTATAATAATTCGTGCTCGAATCCGACTCGCGCTTGGCCGGTTTTTTCTTCTTGCTCGCCTCCTGAGAGTTGTAGCGTGATGTTAAATATACTACTATTCATTTATTACTATGTCTATGGCATTCCTCAAGAATTGTGCTGTCGAATGCAAAAATAATTTTTCAAATTCGGCTGTCAGTTCCAGAGATTAGCGCGTGCAAACAAACAAACTCTTCAGCTTTATCATTATCTAGTATAGATAGATATCCTAGTCATCATCTGTCTGCCTTTTCCCAACTATGTTAGGATCGACTTCCAGTCTAACCATATGCAGCTGAATACCAGCCGGTCGATTCTGGAAAAATCTCACCGTGATAACTAAGGTGAAGTGAGCTTAGAGTGAGCTGTGAGTCATGCTGATGCTCGGGATTGACACTATTGACGACTCACTCCACGCTCACTTCACCCAAGTTTTCACGGTGAGATGGTTACAGAATCGCACGGCTGTACTTTACATGGAGCGGCCGCCTATCTGACCTCCACAACCAAGTTACTGGGTAGTACGATACACCTTGGCAAGACTGGATTTTAGACTTCCGGGCTTCTGACTACCCGTGAGGACTGTTAAAGATCTACAAATGACAGCCGGGACCGACTTCTTAAAGTGCTTTCCGAAGCACGGAGGGGCGTCTATATGTAATGGATGATGACCAACCTCGGCAAGCGTAGCTTTTCCTTCTATCGATCCTAGTTATGAACATAAGGTCGTATTTGCAACGGACCCCCCATGTTGACAAACATGCACAACTTAAGGCAATGACTACCAAAACTTTAATAGCTGTATGCTGAAATATATCTGCGTGATACTCCTTAGCAGAAACTTTTCAAATGATTTTCCACCTTAATGCGTTTCAAATAAGTTTAACCTTGAATGATCAGGTTCCGTCTGATTAAACTGAAGACTAGCACATAAAGATCGTCGTATCGTTTCATAGTGATTTTAGTTTCGTTCGTAATATTGGCTTTCTATTAAGGTTTTGGTGTATGCGTATAGTTTGTTAGTTTGATATTTTTGATGAATATAAGCTACATTCTGGTTCTTCTCAAAACAAGAACCTTTAGGTACGGCAAGATTCTTACAAAAGAAAGGAGTTCGTCAAGAAAATTGCAATTCAAGAAGCTGTTTGCTCATAACGAAAAACCCCGTTACAATTCCTGTAACAAAAACGTTCAAAATCTATTCGCAATCTTATTTCAGCGGCCATAAATGTCAAAAGTTTGTCAAAAGTGTATGGAAACTAGAGGCATTTTTGACAGATTCAGACTGAGATCAGACTGAACGTTTATGTTTTCTTTTATTTTCTTTTTTTTTCGTTCTTAGAATTACGAGAATCCGCCTCCAAATATAATACTATATCTCCGCATCCAAATTGTTCTCGACTTTGACGCCTTAGTAAAAAATAATCAGATATATCGCTCATCCAATGGAACAACGACGTAATTACGTTTTAGCTATTTTTCAGGAGAACGTTTTCAATTTCAAACTTTTAATCCAATGATTATGCTTTAATGTTTAAAATTTTTATGTATGTTACTTTACTATCAATAATAATTCGTAATAATTTCATGAGAAAACTCAAGAACTGTTAAAAAAACATTTTCGTAATTACGTCGTTGTTCCATTGGATGAGCGATATGTGTACCTACTTTAAAAATATGTAACTATAATTATTGATGGCCGCCAAAAAAATATCCCAGAATGCGTGATGTCCTTTAGTACATTAAACTATAACCTGGATCCTATTCCATAAAAAGTATCCTATGTCTTGACATAGGATACTTTTTATCTCGATATTTCCACGGGATCGAGACTTATGTGGATAAAACAGCGGAGTGCAGCAGGTCATTCATTTAGGTAATTTGGCTGCTGACTTAGATGAAGGACAAGCCAATTGATGGTTCAGTGTTGCCGAAGATGCGATGTCTCGACTTATCCAAGTTTATGCCGGTATATTCTGTAAAAATCTAGGTAATGTGAAGGGCGGGCGTTTTGGGGGACTGTCCTTTGTAATGTTGACGTTCAAAAAGTGCTGATGCTCAGCCTAGTTTGAATAAATGACTTTTGATTTGATTTTTGATTTTGAAATGAGCTGTCATTCCACCTCGGATTGACACTATTGACAACTTACTTCAAGCTCACTTCACCTGAGTTTTCACAGTGAGATTTATACAGAATAGATCGGCTAATACCTTACTTGATAAACTTATAAGCTAATCTATAAGTGCATTACAGCTGACATAAGATTTGACATCTAATTTACTGACTCGATTAAAGATGAATAGCGAGGTTGGAACCACGAAATTTGAAAATTAACGAAGCGCCGTTCACGCGTAAGTTTATATTGATTATAATAACAAGTTTTTAAGAGTTTTATAAAAAAATATTGAGTCACTAGGGGTTGGGAATTACAAGTTAAAAATTATTTTGATTTATTAAAAAATAAGTTATTGTGCAGTTACGAAACGCAAGGTGCTTCGATTTTTGATTACATTTAAGTCTACAGTAATGTTTACAACAGATTCACTTTTTTCTACATATGTACGCTTTTACTTGAGGGTTTTCCTTTTCTATACTTAAATCTTGTTAAATATAACAAAAACAGCCCGTAAAAAATATAATTATGATTATTTTGTGATAACTGATAACTCAATACGGAACGTTTTGCTGTCAATGTCACGTATTGGCTGGCTGTCAGTGTCAATTCTTGTTCTTAAGTTTTTTGGACAAATTTTAGGTTTGGTTGTATTGGTAATGTTAGGCAATTTCTATAGCTTACTTTCCATTTGCTTTTTTGTTAGTTTTATATATTTTTTCAACAAGTTTCCATTATGTACGCTACCCCTATTTCTGGGTCCCAAATTACATGCAATTTCGCCATTCTCCTTTAATTTATCTACGTGCCTGTAACTATCCCACTACAGGGCACACCAGTCTTTGATGTTATTCCATAATTTCACCCTTGAAAGTCCTCATTAAGTAAAATGTCCTAACCTCGCTCCCTAAAGGTTACTCGCGCACTCGGCCGTGTAAATAACACAATAACAGGAGTGTGTGACGGGCCTTAAGTGCTCACACTGCGAGAGAGGCTAACTTAGGTAATTTCACGTAGCTATAATACCCAGTAGCTATGCGAGCTAATCCAAACCATATTGTGGGCTAATCAGGTTTAAGCGACGATGACAGCAGAATTTCCCAAATTCTTACTTTCAAACGTATGTAAATAAATAGATCAGAATAGAAAATTCTTTATTATGTACACCATAAATATTTCAGATACACCTATAGGGGTGTGGAAATTTTACAAGAGGTGACACAATGGGCGGTCTTATGACAAAAGGCGATCTTTTAAACCTTTGGACGGATTTAGAGAAAAAGGAGAAACAATACTGCAGGTAGTCTGTGGTGTATAAATGTATTTTCTTTCTTTATTTCTTTCAAATAAATCTTTCCATTGCTGCAATACACCATAAAGACACAATGACATGACATGGGCACTCTAAAATTCGACAGTAGGTACTTATGTTGGCTTGATATGTATAAAGTTTATAATGAGACTGAAGAAAATCTCCACTAACTCAGCAGTGTTAGTCGGGTTTTCTAGCACACATATTTCAATAAGCTCACTTAACATAATAAGAAAAGGTGACGCAGCTTCGTGAGCGAAGCTAAGCATATCATACGGTGTGACCTCTTCTTTAGTGTCATAAATGTTATCTTCAAAACCCGCGATATTTTCAATACGAGGAATCGATTCTTATAATGTTTGGAGACAGTAAAATCTTTATCTTTGAAAGGTCATTGGTGTAGAGTTCATTGATTTGCGTAATATTTATAATCAAAATGTAGGTTTTTTAATGTAATTAATAAGTATGGTGTGAGTACGTTGAAAAATGTGTCATCTCCAGTAGATAAGGTGACCTTTATACCTACTTTTTCTATCAGGATATTATGAATAATATTTATAGATTTGTAAAGCGATCGATTTCTTTTTTATCATCAATGGTCCAGTGCGTGCATGTTTCCATGTTACGATACTAGATGGCGCTGGTAGTAGCGTGAAACGATTTTAATATCGACACCTCCAATGCTTATAATCTAATCCCACTTTGAGCTAATACTGCTTATTTTATACAATATTAAAAAGAACCATTTTGATTGAATATTTCAAATCCGTTATAATATTACAAATCCGAAAATAACTCTCTTTTTCTGTCTCTTAATTAGGTACGTCTAAATTACTAGACGGATCGTTTTGAAATTAAGCAAATAGGTGCCCTGGGACCTGGATAAGGGCACTGCTAAAAATAAAACCCAAAGAAATCCTCTTTGCAATCCCAGTCAGCAGATTCGTTTTATATCGAAAGCTCTCTTAAATGTCTTTGAATACTCTGACCTCATATTCACGGAGTTCACTTTAACGGAAATAATGAAATTAATATTGCTCTAGTTCGGATTAAATGTAATATGAAATCACTCGTGTTAACTAGGTCTTCAAGATAACATAGAAATAAGTATGACGGCGCGACGTTAGTGTCACCTTCAATTTCTAGACGAGAATGACAGATTGAAGATTGTCATTCTGGCGGAACGTCAAACGGGCAACCATCTTGTGGCGGACTTTTGAATGGAGCGCGACAGAGGTTGCACGTCATCGACGAATCGCCTTTAATCTGCGTTAAAATACGTTTATACAAGTGTTAATCGATTTGTATCGACTGAATAAGTGTGTGAGGATCATATCCCGCCTTTATTTTGATCTTACCTGCCTATATACCCATGCAAGATGCACCCACCTAATGATGACGGCACGGACTAGAAAAAAAAGAAGGACTCCGCGCCACGCATATCGAAAGTGAAGCACAGTAAGGGTGCCGGACCGTTTGTACAAACGTGCTTCACGCACACATTTACATCATAGAAAGCCGGCCGGCCGCCATTACGCGACAAGACGGCGTCTTTGTAAGTACTATTTAAGTGAAGTAATAAAATAAAATAATGCCATCTTGTGTTTTGAAAACGTGTAAAAATAATTCTACATCCCAGAAAAACTGTCAAGGAATAACATATAACAGTTAAGGCACAATTTTACTAGTTGATTTATTGTATTTTTGACATTAAGACATTAAGACATTTGACATAAGTGTTGTCAGAAAATAAATGGTTAAGTGTCCCGAGAGATCGGGTAATTTTTGAAGTGAAAACTTCTTTAGCGGCGTTGTACACTTTTTTTGTAATGGGTAAAAAATGTTAAACTCGCGTCAGGACACGTGACCTGATCGAAAATTCGTAAGACGGATGGAGAGTAGACAGCCGGCGCGGCGTAGGAGAGGAAGTATCCCCCTCTCTACGGCGCGGCGAAAATTTATGCCTGCGCCTGCTGTTTCGTTTAGGCGGCGCAGGGCGCTTGCGCGAATGTTCGTGTGTGTTTAAACTTTTTAATGTAATTTATAAATTGTCATGTTTGTGTACGATAGCGCAATAAATAAATATTGTATTCTACCACATAAATGATAGTACTCTTATACTGATAATTAAAGCAAATCGTGCAAAATTATTCCATAACCATTGCAAAATATCAAAAATGCACAACGTTAATATTCAAGTTTTCACTTCTGCCGGCACTCCCGGAGTGCAACCCGTCGTTTGTTTTTTTTTTTTGTGTTCTTTGTCATTTTTTTGCAAGTATTGACTATGATTCTTTTTATAGATTTCCTACAGCAAATCATTCATGGAACAATGATTGGATTATAATAATAAGAAACTACAGATGTGAAGACCATTGCGTTCCGTCGAAAACAAGCGTGATATGCTGTATACATTTTGATACAAATCATCAATTGGCGAGGGTTCTTAGATTGGAACGGATTAGCGTGCTTTTGTAATGTTTCTTGGATCGATAAAGAATGCAGTGCGGGTTAGTGAGTGTATGTATGTGTTGTGAAGATTCTGATTAAATCATTTGAATAAATATTTCAGTTTTATTTTCTACAGAACGTTAAATAGTTTTCTTATTATAGGTAAAATACACCTTGTGTGTTTTAGGTAAGTAAGCTTTAATACCCATCCCCCTATCTTCCTAATCGGTAATTCAAGACAATCAATTGAATTACGTATTCTAGTCATCCATACAATATAAACACTTAATTTTGAGTTTTCACTAGTATATTTTTGTAATTTCAGTTAAGTGGACTTCTTATATCGCTTTATTGTGATAAATGAATACCTACACTGTCCAAATATTTAAAACATGGGGAAATTTTCATTCATCTGGTATCCCTCAAATCACGCACACATAAACCGGTAGGGTGCTTCACTTTCGATACGCGTGGCGCGGAGTCCTTCTTTTTTTTCTAGTCCGTGGATGACGGTATAGAATTGCTGTTAAGTATTTTAATGTTTATAAGCTCTCGTAGAGGATAGTTTTACCACCACAACTTACGAAAGTTAAATCGCAATCGGATAAATAGTATGGGCACGCATAAGGAAACGAATCTCTGTAAATCCGACTCCACGCAGTCTTGTCTGCTCTATCCCTAGAGTGTAATTTAAAATCGCGTAGGCGCGGAGGGGCGAGGCGGCCCGCGAGTTGAGGAGCAGGTGGTTGTAAGACTCGCCGCCGCGGCTGAGGCTGCAGCAAACCGAAGCTGCGGTGGTGAGCGTTAAAACCATCTGCGACGATAAGCTCGCGTGGGGCCGCCGGAGCCCCGCAGCGCCGGAGCCGTGACAGAAACCATGCCTGCTGCATGTTGCATTCGTTGCATGCTGCAATTTAGGACTTATAACTTTTATTAGAAACGGTTCTATGTCTTTTGTATATTATTGATTGTAATATTTATGACAAACGGATTTAGGGCATATTATGTTTAGGGATTTCAATTTTATGGCATGTGATATTAACCTTTTGAATGTCTTAAGTTACACAGTTCGACATAAGCAATTGTCTTTCTATTGTGTCTCTAATTACGACATTCGATGAGTTAAGTTCGGATAAGTTATCATTCGGACAAATGATGATTAGGACAAAAAAAGTTATGGCACTTTAAATTATGGATAAAAAAGTTAGGTGACACAATAGAGAACCATCATATGTTACGCAATTAGGATGCAGATCTCCATAGCCCTATTACTTTGGAACAAATTTATAAAAGCAACAGCAAATAAAACGCCACTCACTCATTACCTATTTCATAAAATAATATATTACTTAAATAAAACAAAACAAAATCACATGTTGATAAATTTATCATCTTTAACATCACTACTGGCTAGATAAGTGTCCAGCCATGCCTCAATCACGGGCAGGTTTTGTGCAGACCACTCTGCCTCTACCCTGATGTTCCTCATAGACTTCTCTATGATGTGCTCAGCAGAACCGAACTGTCCTTGATGACTCACGTACAGCTGTGTTACTAGTTCCAGACCTTCTTCTGTTTTGAATTGAGATGTGGCTGAGGTGATGAGGTTGTCCCAGAGGTTCGTTCTGCTTGAATACCTGAGGAATATAATTAAATGTTAAAGTTTAATATCATCTTTGTAGAGTATTTTATGTGTCGCTTCAACAGGGTCAAATTAAATTAGCAAAACACGATAAAATAAAAAGATTTGAAGGATTATTGTTTGGAGTCAATGACCGCTGCACGGAGAGAAAATTCTTAGAAAAATTACTGTGCTCGTCACTGTAAAGTGAGTGCAAGTGACATCTACACAAAATTTTCTGAGATTGGGAAAAATTCATTTATCCAATAAATTTTTCTGTACAGCATAAGAATTTTTACTGTGCTAGCATGGTAATTTTTCCATTATCACTCAAATGCCATCCATTATCACATCATCACTCATAATTTTCCATTATCTATCAGATTATGAGACAGCACAGTAACTTTTCTAAGATTTTTCTCTCCGTCTGGTAGGTAGTGTAGTTATGTGTAGTGTGAGTTGATTTTTTTTTTTTTTTTGTTTTGTCGTGTTATCTATCACGTCTGTGAAGTTTACACAAAAAAAAAACTGATGTTTAAACTGATATTCAAGTAACTAGACTGCCAGCTGTCGTTGATCCCAAAAATTAAATTTATCAAATTCATTTCTTTTTTGTTTTATCATGTTGAGATAGCGATACCCATTACCGTTTCGCGAACTAATTTAATTTGACCCTGTATATAGCTAAATAATTTAGCTAGCTAATTTATTTTTCTATCGTATTGGCACGAACTGTATGAAAATAGATGTCGTGGAAAAAAATATTTGCAAGTCAGCAAAATGATAGCGGAGCTGATTGCCTAAGGTTCTTTGGATTTATATTTGAGCATCACTACTCGTGCAGGTTATTTTAATGCATTCTAAGAAGACATTGGCTAGGTATCGTGAGGTGGTCATAAGACCCAATGGATTAACTATACAACGTGTAACGTTAAATGCGCAAAACCTGAAAATAGTTTGATCAGAATAACGAGCAGAATTAATAGAACCACTTTTTAATATAGGTCACTTTTTTCAAAAATTTTCATTAAAAACGTTGCCGTGTCTATTTATTAATAGGACAAGCAACCCAATGTCAGCGCGGCGCAGCGGCCCGGTGACGACTCCGCTCTCAATAAAGCGTCGTCGCAGACACAAGAAACGATCAGAATGGCCAGTAAAGCTAAAACAGCACATAAAACCTTTACAATTTTTTTGAGGACTTATTTTCTCTCTGAAATAGTACAACTGAATTATAAATCAGTTGGGGTGTCAGGTTTTGCGCATTTAACGTTATACGTTGTATATATAATATTATAATAAATTAAATTGATAATATATAATATAATTAAATATATAATACATATAATATTAAAAGACAAAAGCCAAAAGCCATTATCGTATCAAATCAAAAGTAATTTGTTCAAATTAGGCTGAGAATCAGCACTTTTCGAAATGTCAAAATTACATAAGAAGACAGTCCCCCAAGACACGCGCCCTTCAACACTTTCTAGTGCTTTAGCTGGTAAGAACAAGTGGTGCAACAAACTTCCCGACAGCTGCAGCACAGCTGTCTGTTCAATTACAAAAAGTGGTTTCGATACAATAATAGGTATCAAAAGTAAAGAATAAAATCCAGGGTTAATCAAAGCAGACAAGTTATGTCATACATTTTAATGTTAAACTTCAATTTATAGCCCAAACTAACTAAACAAGTCCGCAACTTCCGCACGAGCTCACTTTGTTTTGGCTCGCGCATCCGAGCTAAATTATCCAGACAAGGCTAGACACAAATGAGGAAAATTGGCGGCTGTGGTGCATAGCCATTAAGCTGGCAACCTCCCTCTACCTGTGCACTCCGCTGCTAAGCCCTTTGAGCGATGCAAACGCGATTATAGGGAGGCTGCGACCATAGGATATAGGCTGAAGCGACGCGATCAGTAAAGAAAGACAGATAGATAACAAAAAAAAAAATGTTGTCGTAAATGTAGAAATTTTACAAGGGGTGACACAATGGATGGTCTTATCGCTAAAAGCGATCTTTTAAAGACAACCTTTGAATGGATTAAGGGAGAAAGAGAGGATTACTGATGGTAGTCTGTGATGTACCACAGATAGGTAACAAAAAAAAAAAATTGTCGTAAATATAGAAATTTTACAAGAGGTGACACAATGGATGATCTTATCGCTAAAAGCGATCTTTTAAAGACAACCTATGAATGGATTAAAGGAGAAAGAGAGTAATACTGATGGTAGTCTGTGGTGTATCACAGATAGGTAACAAAAAAAAAAATTGTCGTAAATGTACAAATTTTACAAGGGGTGACACAATGGGTGGTCTTATCGCTAAAAGCGATCTTTTAAAGACAACCTTTGAATGGATTAAGGGAGAAAGAGAGTAATACTGATGGTAGTCTGTGGTGTATCACAGATAGGTAACAAAAAAAAAAATTGTCGTAAATGTAGAAATTTTACAAGGGGTGACACAATGGGTGGTCTTATCGCTAAAAGCGATCTTTTAAAGACAACCTTTGAATGGATTAAGGGAGAAAGAGAGGATTACTGATGGTAGTCTGTGGTGTATCACAGATAGGTAACAAAAAAAAAAATTGTCGTAAATATAGAAATTTTACAAGGGGTGACACAATGGGTGGTCTTATCGCTAAAAGCGATCTTTTAAAGACAACCTTTGAATGGATTAAGGAAGAAAGAGAGGAATACTGATGGTAGTCTGTGGTGTATCACAGATTGTTCAGATATTTCATCATTTAAGGATAGTTCAAAGTTTATTTTATTGTCAATGAATTTTAGCAGTATGTGAGAGGCTGAAAAATAATGAGTTTAAAGACGCCCAATTGGAGATACCAATATCCAACAGCGGACTGCAATAGGTTTAGGTACCCTGAATTTATTAATATAACGACAATTTCTCAGGAAAAAAGATAAGAACAATTTCAACAGTCGAAGACAGTCTTTAATGGACACTGAGTCCGATTCCGAATGGTCCTTTTTGTATTACTGGTTCCAATGTGCTTTTCAGCAGTTGTCCTGTCAATTTATGACATAAAAATCTACAGTTTTGTACAAAACGTCTTTGTGTCATTTACGAGTACTCGGCATTGGACAGTTCAATGAGACAAAGCAAGTAACTGACAATCTTGTTGACTGCCTCGTGCTTTGAAATATCCTCTAACAATGAATTTTGTTTTAAACGTCTATCTATGGTACCTACATTATGCCCACTGTTTTTGAGCCGACGACTTGTTAGTTTCAAAAAGATTATGGTCACTATCAAAACTGCAATGCTTCGGCTTACAATTTTAGTTCCATTATGTTAGTTACTTTACTTACTAGTTGCGCCCCGCGGTTTCACCCGCATAAGTCTCAATCCCCTTTTGGGAAAAATCGGGATAAAAAGTATTCTATTTGTTAACCCTGGTTATAAACTATATGTGTGTCAAATTTCATCAACATTGGTCCAGCCATATGAGCGTGAAGAAGTAACAAACATACAAACACACATACACACACACACATTCACAAACTTTCGCCTTTAGATATAATATTAGTGTGATGACTGAACTTATCCGATAAACACCCAAACAGCAAAAATGTTACATTAAATATTACTGTTTGTGTGATCGGTACCTATGGTTAATAAAGAATCTGATAACTACATATATCCTTCGTTGTCCAAAAACTCCAAAAATAAACAATAAAGACTCAAATCACTTACTTTTCTTTCAACACATCCCAATTGTTGCAGAGGAAGTTGAACAGCGTGGTATACCCTGTCGCGGACCCCGTCAGCATACTGAATATGAGAAACGCATCTGTCTCCGTGAAATTCGCGTGACCCTGCAGCAGTGTAATATTCAGGAGCCTGTTAATCTTTTCCTCCGACTCTGGGCATCCAGCCAAAGTCTTCAGGAGGTACGTCCTCTCACTCTGCTTCCGTGATGCAGGAAAGTTTATAACCCTCTGCAGTCCGAATTCCCATTCCTTCATCGTACCCCATTTGAAGACGGGACAGATGCACTGGTTTGACAAGCTGGAAGGAGAACAGGTTTAAATATTATTTTTCAAAGACGGTGATAATGACGTGGAGGAGCCAATGGCGTAGTGATTGGCTTCTGTGCTACAAATCATGTGTTAGATTTTCGCACAAAACAAAATAACGGGTGTAAGTATTTGTGCATGTGAGATTTTTGGCTATAAACGAAATGCGTCAACTTCCCATTGTATAGTATAATCAGCCTACAACGTTCCCACTGCTGGGACACAGGCCTCCTCTCTTCCAGAGGGAGTGAGCTGTAATCTACCACGCGGGCCCAGTGCTGGTTGGTAGATGTCACATGTTCTAAGACATGCCGGTTGCCTCACGATGTTTTCCTTCACCGTTTTGAGAGCACACACACACAGACACAAAGTGAAGCGCCTGTCTGTGTTCGAACCTACGACCTACTCGTAAGTCGGGACCGTTACCACTGAGCCACCACATTACATTGTTTAATTTAATCAATTTAACAATGATAGGCTCTCATATTATTTGCAATGGGCTATCACACTAAAAAGAAACGATATTATATCTGAAAAACTATTTAACTTGTAGCGTAAGACTAACGAAACGGTTTTCATAACAAAATGTGGATTATTTACCGCGTACATCCCTTTTAACATAACGTGTATCTTAACAGTTTAACATATATATTATTTGTAAGCAGAGGCGACTAACCCATTATGTAAAGCGTTAACAAAACATAGTCAGCAAACAATCAGATGACAGTACAATGGAGGCAGACGCCATTTTGTGCCTCACTGAGCACAAAGGTCCCTAACATGACGATGTTCATATGTTTTGTTAAGTCCAGGAATACAGTAAGATGGGTAATAACAAAATGATTCTAGTAAATTATTTTGGAAAATGGATGTCTGTGAATCAGCTGAGTGATTGACATCCCACCACACTTTTAAATGATATTCGTCTTCTTCGATTCGGAGTTTAAGTATGTATGACCGACAGAAAATGCTCTGGTTCTGGAGTTATTTGTACAGCCAGAGAAATGGATTACTTAGCATACTGACTGTCAACTTAAATTTTCAAATCAAATCACAACTATACAATGTCAACATAACATGGCAATGTGACATAGCGCTTCGAGGTGGTTACCAATACATTTCCCTGACTGTGCAAGTGTGCACGTGGAATTAAAAAAACACTTAGTGCCCTACACAAGGAGTTCAGCTACATTTACCATATTAGCCTATCTCTGGTGCGCAGAGTGCGGGGCAGCGCCTATACCGTCCTGGCGACGATCGCCAATAGACTGGATTGCCCTTATACCCGGCAATGCTGCAGCAGACATGTTACCTTGTGAGTGTTCGTTTTTGTCTGTGCTTGTTATCCTGTCTGTATCCTTTTGTGTATCTGTTTGTATATGAGTCTTGTTACTTGAATTAAGCTAATTCTATTTTATTTATTTATAATATTCCCACTGCTGGGACACAGACCTCCGCTCTTCGAGAGGGAGTGGGCTAATAAACTACCATACGGGCCAAATGCCGGTTGGTAGATGTAACATGTCTTTGAATTTTAGGTTGTAGGAAATGCCGGTTTCCTCACGATGTTTTTCTTCACCGTTTTGAGATCAGTGGTGATGAAAGTATTTATACAAAGTATAGCGTCGTGGTCCACGACCTATAACTCGTAAAGCCATTACTGCTGGGCCACCGCTCTCTCTCTCTCTACACTTAATATTAATTTTAAAAAAAGGAAACCTTATACGACAGTAAATTTAGATCACTGAACACAATTTCTCTCTCTCAATAAAAAGTTCAATGAATTCATGAAAGCCAGAGGCTTATAAAACGTAATAAACAAAATCATATGCGTCATGGAATTCAAAAAGAAATCTATTTCGGCTTTCATCTCCCTTTTTGCGGATGTCGGTCGAAAGGGACCAACTTCAAATGCTCTGCGGGTCACATGTTCAAAGTTAATTGAGTTAAATATTTGTAACCCACAAAAGAACAGGAGGCAGAAATGATTTACTCGATTTTTTGCTTTGTAATTTCCCCTCCTACATTGATTTTAAAACATGGGTTGAATGATGAAGCAGCCCCACACACCTACAGTTTACTGATACTGAGCAAATGATTACACCTGCCTAGCCTTTCCCTTTTATCTTTGTTCGGCTTCCAGTCTAACCGGATGCAGCTGAATACCTGTATTTTACATGGAGCGACTGCCTATCTGACCTTCACAACCCAGTTACTGGGTAATACGATACTCCTTGGTAAGACTGGTTGTCAGACTTTCGGACTCCTGACTACCCGTAACGACTGTTAAAGATCCACGAATATACAGCTGGGACTGGGTTAACGTGCTTTTCGAGGCACGGAGGGATCTTGGTATGTAAAGACCCATCCACAGACCAACCGCGGCATGCGTAGCTTAACCTGATCGATCGACCTGTGCGGCTGTTATTATTTAGCCACGGGCCCCCCTACTAACTGTAGGTACTTATGATACAAAGTATAAATTAAGTTTTGTTGCGTTTCGTTTTTAGGCAATAGTTTTCTCAAGCACAGCAAAACATTTTGACATTATCTAGCTCCTACTCATAAACTTACGCCTTATTCCCACTGTGGTAGGCAGAAACTGCAGAACGCCACCTGCTAGGAACCTTACATACTCCTTTTGCCACATTTACGTTCATTCATCTGGTCATACACGCACGCTGGTTGCGAGCACCTGACGTTTCTGAAGAACATCACTAATAAGGTCAGAGAACATATAGTAGGCAGGTAGTAGGCAGGTGTGAGTGGTGACCCACTCACACCTGCCTCCTACCTCCTGCTAGCCTTAGTTTTCATAATAATTCAATGACACAAGTCCCAATATGCATGTGATCACTGATCCAATTCATTTTCCAATGATTTTGATGATGATAATTGAATAATATTGTATCATTGTGTGTTTAACGGAGGTTGCCCAGAAGTAACGGCCCCGACTTACGAGTCTAGGTTGAAGATAGGTCTAGGTTTGAACCCTGACAGACGCTTTAGTTTGTGTAAATTATTTCATCCCCACTGCTCTCAAAACGGTGAAGGAAAACATCGTGAGGAAACCGGCATGTCCTAGAACCAAAAACTCGAAAACATGTGACATCTACCAACATGCGCTGGACCCGCGTGGTTAATTGCGGACCGCTCCCTCACAGAGGCGTGTGTCCCAACAGTGGGAACATTATAGGCTGATTATTATGTGTATACGGTGCTTATGACATAATATGCAAAATAAACATATTTATTATTTAGTTATTTAATACTTCAAGCACATAAATGTACAGAGGCGGACATAATGCCATAGGCATTTTCTACCAGTCAACCTTTGGGTGATGCAGAGACAAACGGTAGTAGGTGCAATCATGAAAATTGAGAAATACAACATATTTTCTTTTTTTCTTCATTCTTTCTATTCCAAAATTATCAAAAACAGAAATCTCCACAGAATATCAAAATAAATATGTATGCACGAATTTTTTTTTAGCAACTCAATCAGTTACCGCGTCTCCAGGGGCCTATTTTGACACGGCCCTCGCACAAACTTTCCCAATTAATTTTTCCTAACATTTTTCACATTCCACGAATTCCACGATTTTTTGTATTGAATTTCCCAACTCTGTATTGTTCTGAATTTCGAACAAAAACTTCGTTATTTCTGGGATCTGGATGAATGAGACTATTACTGTGGCTTTGAGACTCCCGCAGACCGCAGCATGACACGCCTCTAGTAGGACAATTTCTATGAAAATTATTCTACTCCAACTACCTTATGCTACTGCATTTTGTGACGTAAATGAAAATACTCTAAGGGAATATAAACATTACCTACCTACAACCCCCCCCCCCCCCCCTTAGCCATTTATCAAAACTCTTTCTAGAGCTAAGCGCACTTGGCAGCCGCGTCAGACCCGGACGCGCAACACATTTCAACACAAGAAAGCGCTGTACGCCCCCAATCCAGCTGCAGTGTGAGATGGTGCATACAAAACATAAACATAAGAAAGTTTTGTAGGCGGCCCGCCAAAATCTCCGGCTGCCTTTAACCACTATTACATTAAAACTCCACCATTTTAAAGCTGCAAATAAAACATGCTGTACTTACGGATTCCCTTCATCAGGGTTCTTGGCTTGCATCCACTTGCTGAACTGATCCTGTGCATCCCTGATGCAGGGCTTGTAACCAGCTTGGCAGAGGAACGTCTTGGTTAAGGACCTGAGGTTCTTGCGCCAAGGTTCCTCGTCTTCCTTCTCATCTTTAGCTAACTCCTCGTAGAGAGGACTGAGGAGTACTCTGACGTAGGCCTAGGAAATTATTTTAAGTGAAATAATTGCTAGAGGTATTGGGAAGAAATATTCGGTAGATTGTAGACCTAAGAGTTAACGGTAAAAGGTTTAAGGAAAACGTAATTTAATGGAAAAATAATAGTGTATCAAAATGTTGGAATGGAAATTGTTAAACAAAGCTAAAAAAGAACATCCACAAAGTTTTCAAAAACGATTGTTACTGATAACTAGAGTTAATTTTAATATTACCTGGAACTTCCCATGCAGACACTGACAGATATGTCTACCTAGATGATCGATCATGGTAAACACGGGATCCCAAACTAGATGATGCCTTTCATTCTTCAGGAACAGCGTCATATTGAAGGCAGTTACGAAGGACAGCTCCCCAGCATAAGCCAGGTTCCATGCATCATGGAGTAGCTTCGCCCTGGTCAGTTCTGGTATCATCGTCCTCTGCTCACTTTGAAGGAAGTTTGAAAGGAGGTTCCAGTTGTCTTGGTCGTAGTTGACGGGGTATGGCGCTAAAACAATTTGAAATTAAAATTATTTAGATTCATTGTCATTTTCATTTTCTGGTCAGAATTATTGGTTCTTTTGTCATCTTCATCTTTTTACGTTATACTCTAAAGCACATTCAAAATCTCAAACAGTATAAATATTTCAAAGAACCTTCCACCCGAAACATTACAGTCAACAATATTCAAAGCGCATTAGACCGTCTCCATTGAGTCAGAGGTGCGATTAAGTCGAGATTCTATCAAAAGTCAAGATTACAATACAAAGATAAAGATATGCTAATAATGGCCACTTCTCTATTCCGTTTTGGACAAAGAACCTGAGAGAAATATATTAAAGTGATTCCTAGTATCTTAAGTGCGTCTACAATTCTGTTTCGTAATTAAAAGGAGGATGTTTACTATTGTATTCGAAGATGCTTTGATATTTTCTTTCAGCGCTAATGGTGTTTTGGGACTGCTCATTCAAATTTAAACATGGAAATCATCGACACGACGAAGAAGAAGAATTGTTAATTACTGTGAAATGACATAAATATCGAATCAAACAGTGCCTTAGCAATAATAGTTTCTGGTCAGTCAGAAAAATGGCTGTCATATATATTTATATTGACAGACAGACTCAAAATCCTTGTCGTACCCAAGGATACATTCTAACTTCTTAGATAAATAACCCTATAAAAACAAACGGCTTGTGAATATCATCGTACCTATAGAACAATATCGTGACAACTTAAAACAGCCATGATATCGCTGACCGTTTCATACCATACTTATTACTAGCACCTTTTTTAGGAATTCTACAGCGATTATGGTACCTATTTCCTTTATCTTTTATATGCTAACTTCCACTTACCAATCTCCTCAGGGTTGATAATCAGGAACTTGTCCTTGTCAGGTACATCGCTGATCACCAGTGCAGACTTTTCCTTCATCCATGCTGGTGGGACGGTCTTCTTCGCTTTCAAGTTGCATTCCCTAGTGACCACAACGGGTAACCACCAGGACATCGTATCGGCTTCAGGAACATCGTGGGGTCTTTCACGGAGGTACACTTTCTGTGAAGTATTAGAAGCTGTGAGTTTGTACATTTCTCTTTAAGAGCGTTACTCCCGAGGGGCGCGCTGAGCGGTGGCGTGAATCCGCGCCGATTATATAGCAATACTAAATAATTCATAGTAAAATAAACATATAAGTTATTAAAAAAATTTTTGATCAATGTTTTAGAACATAAATGTCTTAATTTACTAGGTCTAAAATAAAATATAAATATTTCAGATTTCATCCTAAACTAACACGTTTAATATCTCGAAAAGTGGCTACAATTGACACTTTTGAATATACTTTTCTTGAATGAAAACTTACAGTAATCGTGTTTTTTTTCAGCCATGCACTAATAAATGTTATTATTTTTTATAAAGTAATGTTGTTATAAGTTTGTCGTATATGGTTTTACTAATATCTCGCATCTGCTTAGACCGTCGATCGCTAGTTTAAAAAAAGGCTTGCATAAAAACGGTTCTGATGAGAAAACCACACGAAAAATTGAAAATGTTTTTCAGTCATGCACTAGATTATAAAATTCCCAATAATACGACGTCAATATCTCATCTATAAATTAAACTCATTATGGTTTTATTGTCCGTCGGAAATCATCAATTTTGAATCTCCAACACGGCTCTAACGGATGAACCCTCTTAACGTTGAAAGAAAACGTCGGGAGGAAACCGACATTATCTACTTTTTTTATTTACTCGAACAATAGAAACAATACAAGTAACGCCATCTATTGCCAAATAGAGGAACTACTAAAGCAAGGTGAAAACGCGTCTAGGAATCACTTCCCTAAATTGTTTTTGCTGGAGATTCGCATTTACACCTATTTTCAATATGATCCTGTTTATATCATGTTCAAATATTATCATGGCTTTTCAGGCGTTGATATCGGCTTTGTCAAACTAGTTTTTTTTACATAATATTCGGTGAAACCCATCATTTATGAGGTGAATTAACTGAACACATAAGTAGGTATAAAATCGGTCTTCAGTAAGGTCTCAAAAGCAAAAAAAAAAACAAAGGAACTGGTCACCTGGGTAACAACAGCTGTATTATTCTCATAGTGTCTCAACACATTGACAAGAGGTAGCCTGTCCTTATCAATCCAGCTCTTCGCCACGGTCTTGATGTCAACCCAGTCCGGAATCTTGTTATCCTGTTGAGCGGCCGTGTTCAGGGCATTCCAGATGTCATCACCCGAGAAGGTTTTGAATTTGCTGTTGGAAAAGATAATAATGAAAACATGAATATTGTATGTGTGAGTAGGTTTTCAATTCATTTCATTAAATCGTGTAGTAGTTACACGGAGAGAAAATTCTTAGAAAAATTACTTGCTGCTTGTCAATGTAAAGTGAGTGCAAGTGACATCTACAGAAAATTTTCTGAGTGAGATTGGGAAAAATTCACTATTTGTCTAATAAATTTTACTGTACAGCATAAGAATTTTTACTGTGCTAGCATGGTAATTTTTCCATTACCACTCAAATGCACTCAGATTATGAGCATCCTCGGCTACTCTCATACAGCATGTTACCCGAAAGCCCTCCTCTACCTCAAGCCTAAGGGCGTACCTCGCTTGGTGCGAGAAGTGTAGAACCAGTCGTTCAGGCAGTGCTTTGGCCTATAAATAGCAGTGGACGTCTTTAGGCTGAATGATTACAACAGTTACCGTGACTCCAAGAAAATCCTGAGCCCTTTCTTGAAAGTCTCCTCTCCCAGCGTGTAGTTGAACATGCGGAACAGCAGCTCGATCTTGGTGCAAGCCGTCTCCTGCTTCATGCCAGTGATGCGAGAGTGGGGGTAGCGCTTGCTGAACTCGTAGTACAAGGAGTACAGGACTGTGAGGGGCCATTTACCTTCCATTTCGGAGCCGTTGTTAATCTGTTTGGAGAATATTCATAGAATTACTTTATTTTACAATAGTAGATACGTGCACTGGTATGCAGCATAATTTTGCAGTCGCCATTTAAACGTGCTTTAAATAAACAGATATTCTGTGGTGGGATGACTTCAGTTCTCTGCATTTTTGAAGGTCAGCTAGTGGGTTATCAACATATTGTTAACTAATACTTCGCCTCTATACCTGAAATACAACGTGTAACGTTAAATGCGCAAAACCTCAGACACCCCGACTGCTGCGCTGACATTGGCTTGCTTGACCTATTAATAAATAGACACAGCAACGTTTTTAATAAAGACTTTTTGAAAAATGTGGCCTATATTAAAAAGTGGTTCAATTATTTCTGCTCGTTATTGTGATCAAACCATTTTCATGTTTTGCGCATTTAACGTTACACCTTATATATGTATAATCTGTCAAAATCAGTACATTTTGAGCGTGATTTTGATAGATCAAGCCGTTAATTTCGCCTCTGTATCTTACCCCTATTAGAGCAGCTGTAACGGAAAAATACTTTCGATTTATGTTTAGTTACCTTGAAAGCAGTAGCTGCAGCAATGTACCC
The DNA here is from genome assembly GCA_949629135.1 of Eremobia ochroleuca. Classification (NCBI taxonomy): domain Eukaryota; kingdom Metazoa; phylum Arthropoda; class Insecta; order Lepidoptera; family Noctuidae; genus Eremobia; species Eremobia ochroleuca. The sequence goes on from OX451389.1 coordinate 19,832,039, forward strand.
AACGAGGGCCTTATTTAGATGAGCATCGGTCCACCAAGCAGGCGTGGTCAGTGCACCGAGCCACTGGTACGACAACTCCTGGGCGAGCTGAACGTAGCCACGACTGCTAAGGTCACTCTCCCTGAAAACAAGAGAGATAGAAACATCCTGCCTACCCTTTCTATTTCGTTCACCTGTTTAAGGAAATCTTTTCTCTGAATATAACAGTCATAAAAAAGAGCAGGGTAGGTACACACATGAAGGTACCACTAGGAGCCGATGTACAGACGCCAGCACATCAAGCTACTACAATCTGTCAGATTTCTTTAATAGTGTTTCAACTTTATCGCTAAAGTATAAGGTTCAAAGTTAATTGGGAAAATCTGACAGTTTCGGGTAGCTTGATGTGCTGGCGTCTGTACAAAATTTTGAATTATTATTGATTTCTTTAAATTAGTAGTTAGGAGTTCAAAAGAGTGAGCTGTATGATAAGCATTAGTCAGAAAATTGAGGTGAAGGTTTGCCATCTGTTGGCATTGAATTATGTGGCAGTTTGCGATAAAAATACATGCATTTTGCGGTACACTTATTACACGTTCATCATTTGTTATTCGATTTTCAAAAGACCAGGCTAATTGCGTAACACACTATCAGGGGTTTAATTTTGACAGTTCAACAACATCCATTGCGTTATTTACGTTGTTGAGCAGACACATTTTTCCAACATATGGAGCAATGGATTAGCAATATGCTTCAAAATGATTCAAATTGAGAGTAATAGTGTGTTACTCAATTAGGGTGCAGGTTTGAATAACAGCGTTCGCACTGATTATCGCACTTATTTTTATCCACCAACCCGCACTGGGCGCGGTGGATTATGGCCCGTTCCCTCTCATAGAAAGAGGAGATTTGTGTCCCAGCTTTGGGAACATTATAGGCTGATTTTGATAGAAAACTTCAAAAATATTCAGATCCATTTCTACAAACTCTCTGATTACTAAACAATGCTAACAGTGCCAAGGTACAGACGCCAGCACATCAAGCTACCCGAAACTGTCAGATTTTCCCAATCAACTTTGAACCTTATGCTTTAGCGATAAAGTTGAAAATCTATTAAAGAAATCTGACAGATTGTAGTAGCTTGATGTGCTGGCGTCTGTACGTCATGCTTTTTGTGAGTTTGGTTCGGTCTTTGTTTTAATTTAATAAAGCCATGGCGCCGATTCCCTTGTTCACAAACTAAACTAAATTTAAGTTCGGTGCATCTTTTTCTTTCTATTTCATTAAGAAAAGGACAGAAGATAAATATTAGTTTAGTCCTGTCAAATAAAGATACTCCATAGACAAGTTTAGACGTGATTAAAAAATTGGCTACTAAAAATACGTCAATCTATGTCAGGCGCTAACTAATTTGACAGGACTAAAATAATATTTATCTTTTATCCTTTTCTTAATAAAATGGAAAGAAAAAGATGCACTGAACTTAAATTTAGTTTAGTTTGTCAACAAAGGAATCGGCGCCTATATCTACGTAAAGAAGAGCTGTGCATTGTGCTGTATGCAAGGATCGTAGCCAGTGGCGTTCTGTAGTGTCTGCCCAACCTTCATGGGAAGAAAGCGTGAGTTTATACATATATGTATCTATGTTTATTAAAAGAAATCATGCTCAATATTTTTTAGCTTCATCCTATATACTGGGTGTCCGAAAAGTCATGGATTACCTTTTACCTGCTGATGGGCCACATTGGGATCTACCAATAAAAAAAAATTACCTACCAATATTTTTTTTTTCACCAGGGCCGATCAAAAATAAGGTAAAATTTTTTTTGGTAAAAATTTTAAGTTTGAACCTACATTTTAGGTATTTAAAAGATGATATCTGTAACTTTCTTGTATGCAATCGATAGTAGGATGATTCAAGATCAAAATAAAAAACCTGTACTCGAAAAAGTTTTCATGCGTAGAAATGACATGGAAAAAACTAATCAAAGGTAGAGATTTCCAAAATTTCATTAAACATTAAAAAACTCGGAAACCATAACACTTTTAGGATGGTAATTTTTTTTTTTATTGGTAGATCCCAATGAGGCCCAACAGCAGGTAAAAGGTAATCCATGACTTTTTGGACACCCAGTATATACTGCCAAATACACTGTACTGACTTACCTGAACACGATAAGGCCCCAGTTATCTGCAGGCTTGACTCCCTGGTAATTAGGCAGGGCAACGATGTCCAATCTCTTCAGAGGTAAGGGCACTCGCCAGAAGGCAGCCAGTTCCTTGAACACTCTCACCACTTTCTCATTTATGCCTGCTAGAGCTTCCAGGTATTCTGGGCGACCCCAGACGCGGATTTCTAGGAAGGAAATAAATGAAGATCATGGAGGTGTAAAAAAAAGAAGAAATATCAGCGTAGTTTTATAGGTTTCATTTCTTAAGGCTCTAGACAGACGGACCGCATTTCAACTGCAATCCAATTCTATTGCAGTCGTGTCAACTGCATTCAAACTGCATCCGAACTGCAATTTGCGATTGGATTGCAGTTGAAATGGGGTCCGTCTGTCTAGAGCCTATAATGTTTGCTGGATACTGCAAGCAGGATGCATGTGTGAATACATATATTTAAACACGTACACTACTAAACGGGAACCTGCAAAAAACCGTACCAGCAAAAAACAGGATCTTGCCGTGGGAAAGGGCCCTAAGGCTTTATACACACACGTTTTTCTTGTCGTGAAAAACTACGGTTTATTCGCTGTGTGTGGGCACGGTCGTCAGTGTTGTATTGATCACTAAGAAAGCTTGTTTGCGGACACGTTTTTTCTACGGCGCGGCTTATACGACGTACCGAAATAAAACCGTACCGTGTACAAAGGGCTTTACTAAGAATTTTTTTACGATCTATTTAAATATTTCCTATCGCTTTTATTAGTTTTGCACAAATACCAGTATGTTGTGTCACAGATTTTACGAAAACTTATCTTAACCTGTTAACCGAGCGGGACGTATAAATACGTCAAACTTAAACAGCCTGTTAACCGGGGAATTCCGTACACGCTACTGTTTAAGTTTGACGTATTTATACGTCCCGCACGGTTAACAGGACAGTAGCGTGTACGGAATTACCCGGTTAACAGGTTAATCATGCTGTCTGTCATGTCACATTTAGCTGTGATCTACGCTTTGATGCTTTACAAAGAAAAGAACAAGGGCAATGATAATCTATAAGAAAGAAAATACGTTGAAAATTGTTGTTTTTTAGTGTTATGTCTTTAAGTTAAAAGCTATAAGTAATTTTAAACAATTCTAATGTCTTTTTCTTACTCTTTCATTTAGCATTTAAGCGGTTTGGTATTCATATACTGTAAACTTATTTTATATTTTAAATAATCATACAAAATCTGTACTATAATTGTTAATGATATTATAATAATTATAAAGAGAAGTTTTCTGAGTTTGTGTTTATGTGGAGAGCAAAGAGAATTAAGGTGAAGTGTAACCTCTGGAACCACGGTTCCTATTTCAAAAACTATCTGAATCGAACATTATACAAGAAAAATAATGATTTTATAGTACCTACCTAAAAATGTATACAAATGAAGCATGAAATACTATCTTTAATTCGTGTAAGCCTAGTACTTTTTTTGTTGAGTTAGTGCTTAGAACTTGTGCAGAACAGTGTGTCAGAATACCGTTTTCACATTTATATGAAACCCGGGTGCAATATTTAATAATAACCCGTGCGCAGCTAGGGACCCGTCCTCGCTAGACAATACAACTCTATAAAACCCTTTAAATTCATGATTCAAAAGTTTGTCTCCCCGCTCCATAGATGGCGTTACGGGCCACATTAGAAGTCGCAATGGTTTCGTTCCCGAGGCTGGTATAACACTGTGCTGGGATCATCGTGGATTGCTTTCAAAATATTGTAATGACAGTTGATCGCTTGATTGCACTCGTTTCAAAATTTGCGAGAATTTTTGACAAGTCAAACATTTTAGGTAATGTTTTGACTTTATTTACTATCCATATAAATGTGAAAGTAACTCTGTCTGTTACCTTTTTCACGCCTAAATCACTCCACCAATCGTAATTAAATTAACAAATAGATACTTAGCCAGCACCCTCATTACGTAACACATTTCTTATCACAAACTGAATCATTTTAAAGCATACTGCAAATCCATTGCTGTATAAATAAAATGAATAAATAAATTTCGAAAAATAAATGATATGTTCGAAAAATGTGTATACTCAACAACTTAAATAACACTGAATTTCATGGAACGGTCAAAAATCGATTCCTACTGATAGTGTGTTACGCAATTACCCAGCTGGAGAAGGACATCGAAGGCTACTTTTCATCCTGGATTTAGTTAAAATAAACTATGAAATACTAAATACTCACAGACTAAGTTGCGGTCAATAGTTACTAAATAAATTAACACAACACACAACAACGAAAACACATAATAATCTCAACTACAAAAACAAACAACGCAACATATACAAGGTGTAACTTAAATTACGCACAACCTCTTAATATTAAAAAAATAATAAAAAAAATCAGCTGCTCGCTACATTTTAACGAGTTATGCGAACATAAAATGTAGAGAACAGCTGATTTTTTTTTTCGCGATTCCAGGTTTGGTCCCATAGTAAAAGTTGTTCATAATGATGAGCACAATTACCCCTTATGAGTTTGTGGCGTTATTTAAGTTATAGCTTTTATTTATCTTTTGTAGTTGAATGGGCTCGCTAAGGATTAACAATCTCGATATATTAATCTCTCACCAATATCATTGCCAGAATCATCCTTTACTTGCGTTGAGTTGTCCAACTGCTTCAAGTTTGCTATGACCAAGCCAAGAGTGAATGTGGACATCGGCGGTGTCCTTTCAAAGTGGTCGCATACCGCGTCTGGTTCATCGGGACTGTTGAAAAAGATTTTTAATAGAGTATTTATGAAATTATGTATAGAAAAAGCACACAGCAACATCAACATCGTGAGGAAACCGGCAGATCCCAAATATTCGAAGACGTGACATCTACCAACCTTCACTTGGCCCGTGTGGAAAATTACTCCCCAGTCCCATTGAAGAAAAAAAAAAAAAGTTGGCTGACGTAGCTCCGTCCGGAGAGAGGAGGTTTGTGTCCCAGCAGTGGGAACATTATAGCTGATTATAATAGAAAAAGCGTCATCCTACATTTATTTTCTTGTGAATGTTGTAATTCCATTCTGTTGCCTTGTCTCTTATTGAAAAGTTGACATGGCATATCAATAACAAAGCACCAATCTTAAGTGACACTGGCTCAGTATGTAAGTTTCATACAATACAGTCTCTGCTGCGGTTGGCTATGCAATCCATCTAGATTTCGCCCAATGACGGGACGCGACAAGAGGGTAATTTGCTCGTTATTTGGAAAGCTAACAGCACATTCACAAGATGTAATAAAATAGAAATTCTTTCCGAACTTAATAAAATAAAAAAATATCTATAATTTCCATAGTAAACTTGAAGACAAGGAAGGCTTGGGCGAAACATTTAGATATATATAAAATAATTGCTATATCAACGCATTTATCAAATGTGAGCACTTTATTCAGTTCGATGGTCTTCATCTGGTTAGATTGGAGGTCGACCCTAACATAGAAGGCTAGGCAGATGATGATGATATGATCGATGGTCTTCCCAAATTAATAGTCCTGAAGTCACGGTAGATTCAGAAGTAAAACATAATGAAGCATCCAACACACACTAACTTACATGTTCTCAGTCCTAGCTACAGGTACATTGCTGAGTGCAATCATGTCTCGAGGTCGAACCACGCTGAGCTCAAACGGAGTCTTGTACCCTGGCTCGTCGAAACACGGAAACATGCGACGAGCGTTATTCGGACGAAGCTGGGTGGCTGCTACGATCCTGAATGAGTAAGAAGAATGATGGAGCTTTGTTAAAAGTTTAAGAGTAAAAATATCATCCCATGGAGGGTTGATATTTTTTCAAGAATTCATTACTACATCTAAATTATTGATAGGTATTAAACAATACTTGACGTCCAAACTGCATACTGAAAATCTAAAAATCATCTTGCTCATGGTTTCCAAAATAATCTGTCTATACAGCTTCCAAAACATTGAGAGAGACGAAACAAAATGGTCGCCAATGAAAGAAATCAAGTGTTTCAAAAATCAATCGCATCCAATGTTTTTAGAGCTTTTGTTTCAACTTTAACATGTTATATTACGCCAATCTGTGTTTTCACTTCAAGTTCATCCTCTTAAACTCACCTTTCTACCTCCTGCTCTGTCATGTAGCTGGTTTTGAAGAACGCTTCAGTGGTGGTCGTTTCCAGGATTCCCTTGAAGCTGAACTTCAAGACCCCTGTGGATCCCTTCGGGACAGTCCTCTCTAGGGACAGAGTCACTATCGGTTTCTTGGGGTCCGTTGATAGTCTATTGATAGTGATCCTCCGAGACTCCTTACTAAAAAAAATGCACACTATTTCATTTGTTTTTTTATTTATAAGAATTGGACATTCTACAAGCTGTAACTTAAATAACGCACAACCGCATAAGGGGTCACTGTAATCGTACTCGTCATTATGAACAACTTTTACTCAATACTCAATACTCAATATATTTATTGCTTCCACATGTTAACTTAGGTGGTAGATTTTACATAATTATGGTCAACGTGGACCCTGTCGGGCACAGCAAAAAGTAGGAGAGAGGAAGCGGGCTTTTATTAGACTAGTTGAATATTTATATCATAGTTGCATAATTATTTAATAAAGTCAAGTACTTATACTAAAATTTATCGTTAAAATATTCATTGATACTATAATAGCATTTAGACAATAGAAATTGTTTTAATTTATTTATGAATATATTATTTTTTTCTTCTTCTTTAATTATATTTGGTAATTTATTATATATTTTAATTGACATGACTAGAGTACTTGTTGAGTGCATTTTTAGTTTGGAGCTTGGTAAGTTTAATATATTTTTATGGCGTAGTGTGTATTTTGATTGTATATTTTCTCTTGTTGTGTAAAAGTGTGGGTAGTGTCGTACGAATTTACAAATTTCTAGAATGTATAGGCACGGGAGGGTGAGTATTTTTTGCTCTTGGAAATGGGGTCTGCAGCTGTCGGTGTCTTCTATATTTACTAATATTCTTATAAGCCTTTTTTGTAAAGTGAATAGATTAGGTGCATCCGTGCTGTTTCCCCACAAAATCACGCCATAACTAAGCCACGCATGTGCGTAGGCATAATAGGTGACAAGTGCTGTTTTGAGGTTAGTGGTCTTTTTTACTTCACGAAGAGCGTATGCAAATTTTGATAGCTTTGATTTTATCTTTTGGATGTGCGATTTCCAATTAATATTTGAATCCATAGACAGGCCTAGTAGAGTGAATTCATGAACTACTTCTATTGGTGTGCCGTTGTAGGTGAAGTTTATGTCTAGTGGGGTTTTTTGACGGGGGTGGAAGGGCATTATTCTGGTTTTAGAGAAATTTATTTCGAGATTATGGTCATTCATCCAAGTTATTGATTTATCTAGCGTATTCTTTAGGTCTTCGTTCAATCCGACATTGTCCCTGCATGAAGTAAGAAAAGAAATACTATCAGCAAACAAGACGCATGGCCCTTCTATGGCTTTTAGAAGGTCGTTTATGTAGATAAGAAAGAGGAGGCATCCAATGACACTTCCTTGAGGGATAGAGGCGTTAATTGTTTTGTTATCGGACCGAATATTTTGAATCTCTTTGGTGTTTTCATTATAAAATTCTATTTCGACCTGGTGTTGTCTATTTGTTAGGTAGGATTTAAACCATTCGTGAGCTTTTCCTCGGATCCATATACCTTGTAATTTACTTAGTAGAATGTTGTATTGCACTTTGTCATAAGCTTTGGACATATCTAACAGTAAACCTACAGCGTATTTTTTATTATTTATTATATTTAAAACCTCCTGTACGTATTTATAAACTGCCAAGACAGTTGAGCGATTTCTGCGAAATCCATTTTGACAATCGGTAAAAATGTTTTATTTTTCGCAGAAGGAGTAAACACGATTGTACATTGCTTTCTCAAAAATTTTGGAGGCGGTTGGTAAAAGAGCTATTGGTCGGTAATTATTTGGATCCGTTTTCGCGTTTTTTTTTTGTGGATTGGTTTTATTAGTGCCCTTTTTAAGTAGTCTGGGAAAGTGGCGTCATCGAAAGACTGATTTATTAGCAAGAAGAATGGTAATATGGATACTATGGGACCAAACCTGAAATCGCGAAAAAAAATCAACTGTTCCCTACATTTTGACGAGTTATGCGAACATAAATGTAGGGAACAGTTGACTTTCCTATTATTGATAAAAATCAATAATAGGAAAATTCTTTTGGACAGCACCATTAAAGGTATTTCAGGGTATCCATTTTGTTTTTCCGGTTACTTTAAATCATATTAGTAGTAGGGGATATACCTACAACATAAAAATAACTCACGTGTCTCCAGGAAAGTGAGCCCTAACTTCAGATTCCAAGATCTCAATTTCGTGTGCAGAGTGCACAGAGATCTCATTGCTATCCTGCAGCCAGGTGGTATTGATGGCCACATGCCCCTTGAAGAGTCCATCTTCGAGATAAGGTTCCAGATCCAGGCGATAAGCTGTAGGTTCTACGGTCTTCTCCAGGCGGGTTTCCATGGAAAGACCATGAGCATTGTTGAGGTCTATGCTGCGGGTTTTGATTATGTGGACTGGTTGGAGATTCTGAAGATTGAAAGGTGAGTTTGAGATTCCATTTCGAGTTTTTATTACGTATGAAAAGTTCGTACAAAAAAAAAATCTGCGGGCTTGGGCTATAGACTTAGTGCAAGCAAATTTAGGCTACGGCTAGCCGCCAGCGCGCTAACTACGCGTCGTCCGCGAGGTGCAAGCTCGCAGTCCGCGCGACGGCCGCGAGGTGCAAGCTCGCAGTCCGCGCGCCGGCCGCGAGGTGCAAGCTCGCAGTCCGCGCGACGGCCGCGAGGTGCAAGCTCGCAGTCCGCGCGCCGGCCGCGAGGTGCAAACTCGCAGTCCGCGCGCCGGCCGCGAGGAGCAAGCTTGCTGTCACCGCGAACACAATTGTTATAATTATGGCATTTGTGATTGAACACGCCTAGGACTTGCAAGTTTTCATAATGTCGCTGGCGACTCGGAGTCGGCGCGCTATAACCACGCAGTCCGCTCGCTTGCAGCGTGCGGGCTGAAAGCCGAGTTGTTTTTCTTTTTTCATTTTATTACATCTCTTACAAAAACAAGTTATTTTTTTACAGATTTTTAGTCACCAAACTTTACAGTTTGATGGCGAAAAGCGCTCGTTTATCATACATAACTTAAAATTATAAACTTATCTTAAAATTGGATACCCAGTATCGGACACTAACGCATTTGTTCGACGATTAAATTACTTTTGCGAACGGACAACAAGAACTAGAAAAATACGTCACTTGTCCGACACTAGGGATTCAGACATAATTCATAACATACTGCTAACTTACTGCTTTTACTGCTACATCTGTGAATTTATTTCTCGACAACGGCAGACCGACACCAATACTCACAGCAGACAATGAATTCCAAACCAGAGTGACCAGCTGGCCGCTCTGGTCTAGAACACACCGCCGATCACAGCTCAACGACGTGTCTGCGTTCTCCAGAAATAAATTCTTTAGTTTGGATTTTAACACACCTTTGTTTACGTTGGAGCTATTCCTTAATAATTTTATGGTAGCGGCAAGCGCGCTGACTGCCCACCGTTGGCTTTTTACGGCTTACATTATGAAATACATTATACGACACACGATTTAATGCTACAATTTGAGTGACAAGTTAATTGATGGGTTGGAATGGGTTGGAGCGATGTCGTGGCATAGTGCATCTTCTTCTACCTCGAAATAAGTTTGGCGTGTGTGACGCCGCGATCAGGTGCTATATTCTATGCTTTATTTTATTCTGTGCTGGTTATCACGTTGTTGTTTTGTAGGTATATATTATTAATAAAATTTAAAAAATAATAATAATATTGGATTGGCACAAAAGTAATGAGACACTTTAGAAAACTCTATACATTTCCTATTTCAAGTTAATTGTTTTCGATAATATTCTAGAATGTTGTAGAACATTCTAGGTACTTGTGATGTGGGGTATATAAAGCCGCCCTTGCGATCGGTTTAGTCAGTTTGAAGAAAAATGGACGAGTGACAAGTTCGAACACTATACTTATACAAGTACTTGTTAGTCAAATTCAGCCTTATTCCTAACGACTATTTACATTGCAACAAACCCAGTTTGCGGAACGCAGAGCTATTTACTGCAAAATGTAGTGCAGCATAATTTGAATATAATGGACTATCTTTGGTTCAAGGTAGGGTAAACAAAAGGCGATCAAACAGTTTAGATTTCAAATGGTAAACACTAACATCGTGTGGGCAGGTCTGGGATTCCCCATCCATCCTGCTAAAGCTGCGCCTACGCTAGAGGAGCCGAGCACAGGCCGAGCACAAATTCGTGTAGTGTGGACCGGACTTACGCGCCTCGAACAAGCGCGCTTCAAGCATTCGGTTCGTGCTCGACTGTGCTCCGCTCGTGCTCGTCTAGCGTAGACGCAGCTTAATATAAATGCGAAAGTAACTCTGTCGGTCTGTTTGTCTGACTGTTACTTTATCACGCCTTAACGGCTGAACATATTTCGATGTTTGGCACAGATGTAGACCTGCACCTTAATTACGTTACACACTATCAATAACAATCTGAATTATTTTGAAAGATATTGATAATCCATTGCTTCATGGTTCGAAAAAAAAATCTGCTCAACAATGTAGATTACGCAATGAATGTTGTTGAGCTGTCAAAATGAAAGCCATTCCTACCGTTAGCGTATTACGCAATAACCCCGCTGGGCTTCCAAACCGAGGTTATAGTCGATAAAAAAGTATACTATGGCCTTATAGGAACTTTTTTTATCCCGGTAGTACATTCCCGTGGTATAATTTCCAAACTCTACGGAGTCGAAGCCGCGGCTAAAGCGAGTTTCTATGGGTAGTTGCGTAACACTCTATCAGTAGCAATGGGTTTCATTTTGACAGTTCAACAATATTTATTGCGTTATTTACGTTGTTGAACAGACACATTTTGCGAACATATGGAGCAATGGATCAGCAATATGCTTCAAAATGATTCAAACTGAGAGTAATAGCGTGTTACGCAATCAGGGTGCTGGATAGCCGCCAAAGTATTCCTGTTTGTTGATTTATTATGTATTTAGAAGTTGGAAGGTGACTCCTCAATTTATCGCAAAGGATGTATAGTTATTCTAAACGTTTTTCTTAAAAGTCTGAGTTTGTTTTTGCTTACGTTAGGTTAATTCATGAAATTGCCCGGATGTCGACGAGCATGCAAAGAATTTACTCTTGCCATGGTTAAAATGTTTTAACAGCTCAGTTTGTCCCGCCAGATACTCAACTGAACCGAGCGTTCGGCGCATCCCGTCACCTTATTTAACTAGCCAATTCTTCCCTTGCGGTGGTAGGGCTAAGGGTGCGTTTCCACAGAAGCGGAGCTGGGCGGAGCGGAGCGGAGACGTGTAGCAATCGTCCAATCACAGACGAGACGAGTGACGCGATGAGGATTTCAACCATTGTCATTAGTCGATTCCTGCACGTCTCTGCTCCGCTTCGCCCAGCTCCACTTCTGTGGAAACGCACCCTTACGCCCGCCTGGTTTGCGACCACCCTCCCACCGGAGTCCGGCGTCAAGCAGCCTGCTGTGTTTCGTCGATGCGTAGGAGTTCCAATGCCTTAGGTATCTTTCGGGCACGCTCGTTCCATCATAGACCTCATCCATCGCTTTCCATCAGGCGTGCTCGAGGTCAAGAGCGGGCCCATTCAGCAAAAAAGAAAAAATCGCAACTGGGTTTTTCCATTAGGAACTTCTTAGTAGAAGCCCGGTATTATGCCCGGCATTTTTTTTTTTTTCCCGTCATGACACACATAATAGATATCTGAGGTCATCGGAAAACCTGAGACTAGAGATGCCGATGCATTCCACCAGTTTCTATGACAAATCTTTTACTGTTCAAGCAGTACGCTTATGGAATGACTTGCCCGTGTCGGTAAGGCGTGCTCAGTCTTTGTCCACATTTAAAATTATGATAAAAAATCACTTCCTCTCTCCTTAAACAGCACCATTATATTTTCTTTAAAAGATCGCTCTTAGCGATAAGACCGCCCATTGTGTCACCCTCTGTAAAATTTCTATATTTATGTCTGTAATCTATATGGTGTACATAATAAAGAGTATTCTATTCTATTCTATTCTATTTGGAGCATAATCTTCTAGCATTTTCCATGTAATAGCTGATCTAGCATCATCATCACACTCCCGCCCTTATCCCAATTTATTTGGGATCGTCTCGGCTTTCTCTTCCATACTTCTCTATCAGTCGTCATCTCGGTAGCCACCCCCTTTCTAGCCATATCATCTATCACACAGTCCATCCATCGTTCTTTTGGTTTTCCCCCTACTCTTATTGCCATTCACATTCATACTCAAAACTTTCCTCACGACTTAAAACATGACAGGACAAATATGGAAGTATTTTTTTGAGTACGTTCTCTGCCTATCCCATTCATTGAATAGGAGAGTGATGTGGTTTGTATTGCCAGCTCATCGTTCCACGTTTAGCGGCCAGTTATGCACATATTTGCTGCAGCGCTAACAGCCGCTAACCAGACTAAATTGATGAGCGATTTCGGTCAATGTTTGCTCTCGTCTGCATGACGTCATGCGTGGAATGCCTTGACTTTGATTATGGAATAACATAGCGTTGCATTCTTTTTTCTATTTTGTTAACTAGAAGACGCACCGCTACCCACATATCCAGCGCTCTGAGAGGCAATTCCCGTAATTTTAAGACTGTGAACAGTCACATCTCAGCCTCAGTCTGTCAAAAATACCTCTAATTTCCGTACATTCTTGACATTGACTGTCGGTGAGATGAGACAGCAACTAGATTTTGAACGTTTTTAATAACGGGAATTGGTCTTCTGATCGATTTATTATTTAAATAAAATAACTACACGACAATGCAGTCATTGGTAGTATTGTGATGAACCAAATATTCCAACTTAGTCAATGTTTTTGCAAAACACTCTTGGTACAGACGCCAGCACATCATGCTACCAGAATTTTTTTTTTTTTTTTTAATTAGCTGTTTCATACATTTTGACCGCGTAGGTATTGCACATTTCTATGAAACAGCAGATTTTTTTGGTTGATAACCGACGTAACATGTCTGTGCTAGGGGGTTGTTGGTTACAGTTTGCGTTTCGATGTCCCCCTGCCACCCTGTATACTGAGAAGATAATTTTGACATTTATTATTATGATCTATTGTACTTGAATTCTTAAAACCGTTATTGTTTTTATTGACTGTTCCAAATGTATTTAATGAATTATATTTTTATTGCATTTATATAATGTTATTTTAAATTTTTCAACACAATGTACCTATATTGTTGTGAAATAAATTACTTATAACTTATGACTTAATTATATTTATGGAGTTTTAGTACAGCCGCTCAATTCTGTAAAAATCTCACCGTGAAATCATCAGTGTTAATCCCTAGCGAATGACAGCTCACTACACGCTCACTTCACCCAAGCTTTCACGGTGAGATGGTTACAGAATCGCACCGCAGAACAATAAACCGTGGTACTTATCACAAGGGTGTGGTGATTTGTCAAAACTGTAATCTGAAAAGCACTAATAAACTCATAATGCTCTGATCTCATAAGCCGACTGTTACCTCGTATACATTTATGATGGCTAAGCTGTTCTAGGAAAATTAAGGAGGACGTTAGTTGGTCATAATTTACTAACACTATTGTCAATATTTGCTCTGAATCTGACCAATGACGAAATGTGTAATCTCTACAGAGTGACGGCATAAACAGACTATGCAGTTGTCTGTCTGCTTAGCCATTTCCCAACGATATTGGGGTCATCTTCCAGTCTAACCGGATGCAGCTGAATAGTAATTAAAAATAGTTTTACATAGAACGACTGCCTATCTAGCTTCCACAACCCAAGAACTGGGCAACACGATACCCCTTGGTAAGACTGGTTGTCAGACTTTCGGGCTTCTAACAGCCCGTAACGACTGTCAAAGATCTACGAATGACAGCCGGGGCTAACGGCTTAACGTGCTTTCCGAGGCACGGAGGAGTCTCGAAATGTAATGTAATGGATGGTCACCCATCCACAAACCGGCCGCGGCAAGCGTAGCTTAAGGCGATATCAAAATAAATTGGGTGTTTTTTCGAATCCATTTATTTCACTATTACAGCATGTTTGGATTTGATTTTTAGTTATATGTTTATTGACTATTTGATTAAGACTCTGACTGAAGGAAAACGCAATTGCTTCAAATTTCCTCGATAGAATTTAATTCCGAAAAGACGTCTACTTTTTTATATTTTCTCCTGTAATTCTAAAATCCTAATTAATGTCATTGCAAAATTGCATCCAAAATATGCGTAATAGGTAATTGTAAACTCTGACTGAACAAATTTTTGATACATAGCTTAATTTATTTTTAAACAATTTTTATTTGGTTTGGCGCTTACGCTTGCACCTGCGAGATCGAAGCCAATTATATCCATTAGAACGCAAGCTCGCTCTTTTATACCCTGTCACGCGGAAGAGTAGAAAACATTCTAGAATATCCTTTACATAGCTCGATGTCACATTGTGTCAATACTTAAAAAAACATCGTTGAAATTTTTGCAACAAAACTTTTTTATCAACCTTATGCAAACGTGTGGATAGGTGTGGATCCGGCTTCAATGTATTCAATGTATTCAAGCGGGGGCGCTCCCCGCGTCTTCGGTTAAGCCACACCCCTCGAGCGATGATTTATTTTTTACATATCACCTTAACGTTCGACTCGTGCGGATATTTTTATTTAAGAGACTATGCAGTTGTTTGATTTAAAGGAGCAATAAGAAATTCTTGCTCAGATATTTACGCATTTCGAGACCCCTCCTCATTTCAGATAAAAAAATAAAAACTTTTTTTTTAAGTCGGTTAAAAAGAGGAATTTAACACACAGATATCACACCAGAAGCCTATTAATAGAATAATCTATAATGACATAACAGAGACGTAAAAAATAAATTATTTAATAAAGTTTGTTTTGCCTACATACGAGTAGTATCAATAAAAATAAAAAATACCTACTATTGTCCGTTATCACCGACGCGTGACAACACTAAAAACACTCATAAAAACGACGTATAGATTAAGTTAACATTACGGAATTCTTAAATAATTGATCACGCCAACAGGCAAGAAAAAAACATCTTAGCAACACACATTCATAATTTAGTACTTATGTATTATGTACTGTCAAACCCACTCGCTGCGGATAGAACGAGTCCAAAAAAGGTTTATCCGACAGGGTACTCAAAGGGAAGGCAATTTAAATATCTCTCCTACCTTGATAAACCAGGCTTCTACAAAATGAGTACCCTGGAAGCTGCAAGGAAGCTCTTGGATTTGAGATTCGTATATAAACTGTTCAATAACACCACTAGTCTGGTTGATGATTTTCGCTATTATTAGATAGTCAAAGTTTGTTTACACGCTGCGCGTTATGATAAAAGTAGTTTTGATAGTACGTACATAAGCAAGCGTGAGTAGGTACTCTGTCGGTAAATTCGTTCTTATTGAGAAAGAAGAGCGTAATCAAACTAAGCTTAACGTGAAGTACAAAGGGTTTTTCAAAGTAATGGAAGTTCTTAATGGTGATCGTTACACCTTAAAATCATTGTCTGGAAATAGAACCTACAAATACGCTCATGATCGAATTAGAAAGATGCCTCAAAGCGAAGTACCATCTTAGCTTATTTGTGACACCGAGTCTGATGTAGAAAGCGCCGATGAAGGCACGTCTACCGCGGGTAGTTAAACACACACACCATGGCTACGTATTCGGCCGCACTACACGCTTCAGTCGTAGTCGTAACTGCGATTCAATGGTGGGTCGTTCAGGGCGCGATGCGCGGCTGGAGTTGTAGGGTTGAGGCCTGGGTCTCGTGGAGACTACTTTGGTTTGGTTGGTCTGGTGAGACCAGGACGTAAGCGTAGTACAATGCGATGCTACAATGAAAGTTTAATACGCTGCCGTGTGTGTGAAGATAATTGTATTAATATACCGATAGTATCGTTTGGCTATCTTGGATTTGAGGCATCTGTTCTATAACCCTGTCTGTAATTAACCTGACTATAGTCAGGAGTGGCCGAGCTATGTGTTACTTCGTGTATGTTTCTTTACAGATTAACACACGAGGACGTGTGACTCGTCAGTTTGGCCGTGTCGTCGCAAGCGATATCAAGACGACAAAATAATCAAAATACTACTTCCGGTGGATTTCATAATATTGGTCAAACCGGAACTTAATTCTCATTGGTTGATCGGTTAGTACAGTGAACGCCGTGAGGTGGCGCTATAACTTCGCGCCATTTTCTACACGTGGACAGAGCCGATTGGAGAGCGGCCGGCAGTCGATTTGCGGAGCGCACGCCGGACGGTTGAGAGCATATCATCGGAACTGTCATGTTCACCGTACAAACCTTTGTTTCTCACTGCTCATAAAGTGATTGTAAATTACCGAATAAACGTGACTGTGATTTGTGCTTCAAACTACGTTTTACTGGGTTGCCCGAGTACCCACCTTCCTCATGAAACCCGTACCAAGAAACTATGATGATGGCCCTATTATCGCTACGCCCACGCTCGCGCCGACATGTATAATTACAAAGAGCATTTTGCCTGTGGTGTTTGCATTTAGATTTAAGACATAATTGGGTGTGCAGTTAGATTTAAAACACAATTACTTGTATGTTCCTATCTCTATAATATCTGTAGCAACTGTTGGTAAACCTTAATCTACACTAATATTATAAAGAGGAAAGATTTCATTGTTTGTTTGTATTGAATAGGCTACGAAACTGCTGGACCTATTTGAAAAATTGTTTTACCATTAGAAGCCGACATTATCCTTGATGAACATAGACTACTTTTTACCGCGGGAAAATGCTTCATTCCTACGGGAAAACGGGTAATAGGATTTAAACGGCGGGAATTCCGAATTCTAAAAAGAAGAAAGAAAGAAAGAAAAAACGTTTATTCTGCACAAACAAAACGCACGCTACAAATAAAAAACAAACTAATAATAAAAAATATAAAAGACATAAAATATACAATTTAGCTAAAAGCCTCGTACTCAAGCGCTTGATGTCAGGGCCAGGGACCAAAGACAACACATACATTAATCAAGATGCGCCCGCGACACCGGCAGATGACAACTAAACAATAACAATCAAAACAAACTGAAAAAAACTACTTTTGTAACAAACAGTAATAATAAAATAATAATAAGTATAATAAGCCGTGCGTCCTACATATGTGCCATGCGTGCGTCGCATCTGTGCAAAAACAGGTCGTTGCTCAGCAAAATGCTGTGACTTCGGCCGAACCTATCGTCAACAGCGCTGATTTTCAGCAACTACCTACTCTACGCAAACGAAGTTGCCGGCGGATGCTAGTTAAATAAATAAATAAATAATTATTGCACCAACAGTAACCCCATTTTATGTCTAGGCAAATCACTGTCCAATCCAAGGTTGCCTGGAAGAGATCGCAGAAAGAGATAAGGCCGCCCATTGTATGTTTTTGTGTTCGATCAATTTTTTTTGTTATGTATTAGGTGAATCAAATATAAACAGGACTTTTTTTATTACTGATCGCTGAGTGAAGTGACGAGCTTGGTGCTGTTTTATGTGTTAGGGGGGATCATCTAGGGGAGGGGGGTATACTGCTCCGGCTCACTTTAGTTTATTGCGCGCCAGTAGCATCATGTATGAGCAGGAGGTATATAAGTCTGTTGAGCAACGACTTATCATAATTTCCGAAATTTTGCATCCATTGACTCTACAGTTCGATAAGAATACGCTTACAAGAACTTAAGTGTACGAATGGCACAAAAAAAATTCAAGTGGAGGACGCCGTTTTCACACTGACCAGATAGTGGAATCATTTGTGTGCAATTGGCTAAAGGCACGACCGACTAAATTCTTCGATACTGGCATCAAGAAACATCCCCTGCGCTGTGGAAAATGTGTTAATAGAAGGGGAGATTATGTAGAAAAATAAAATATATTCCTTTTTTTTTTACGAGTATAATAATACGTGCGTATTTATTTTTACTTAAGTCCGGTTCATATTTGATCCACCCACGTATTTTTGCGGTGTATAATAAAGTATAAATAAATACATAAATAAGCTCCAACCCAAAGTCGGGATGTGTCCGTTTAGTGGCAATAGTCTCACCCCTTTCAGCTAAATGAAACTTTACGAAACTAACAAAGGACATTGCTCTGCGCCCATACTATTTTCGCCCTGGAACCAAGAGCGTCGGAAAATTATGTGTTGAATTGTCGATCATTAGCGAACTCCTTTAAGATCGTATTTTTATAGCGGACTAGCTGCAGAATAGATATATTTAAAAAAAAGTATCAGTTTTTGAGGTTATAATCGAACCATAAGGTAGAGTTTTTCATAGCTCCAAGTGATTTTTAAGAAACTGAAAAACAATATCTTAATACATTTATTTTAGTACCTACCTAGATAATTAGGTACCTATGCAATTACTTTCTAAAGCCTAATCCCTATACTTTTTTGGCACGACATGACATTTGGCAAAAATGGCGGCGATTAACCCCTGACGGGTATACATATTTTTAGACCCCCATGACGGGTATTGAGGGTCGCTGCGTCCAAAGCAAGTTCCTCTTGGTATATTTCTGCTCCTAGTGGACGGATTATTATTATTTTTTTTTTATTAAAGTTTACAAGGAATACAATGTCCTATAATTAAATGAATTTTAAATAATTTAAATGAGTATAATTTCTCTTTAAATCATTGAAAGTACGATTTTTGCGTGATTTTCTTTAAAATTAAATAACTCGACTTTCGTTTTCATTAAAAATAAAAAAATATATATCATTTTAAAGCTGAAAATCTGCACTTTAAGATGGTATCGGTGACCGATACCATCTTAAAGTGCAGATTTTTCTTCGAGTTTTCTAAAAACCACAATTATTTAAAAAAATGAAAATCGATCATTGTGACAGACAATGGATAGAGGAAAAAGGGACTGTAATTGCTATAAAAAAACATTATTTTTTTTTTCCATATTTTCATTTAGTTTTACATGTTAAAAAGTATTTTCTTACAAAAATTAATTAACAAAATGTTCTATTTATTAAGAGCATATCACACACGGTTAACTTCGATGTCGGTTTCACATAGGCTTTTGGTATTCAGCGCATGCTGATTTTGTTTTCACCATCAAGTTCTATTATCAGAAATTTACAAGACGCGAAAAACTAAAATTCTATTTTTCACTTAATAATTTAACAAAATTTACACTGAGAAAACGTGAGGGTTGAAAATAAATGAAATACTGTTGAAAATAACCCAGCATGTTTGTTAATATACCACTTGTAAAGTTTATAGCTAAAAACAATATACACATGTCTATTCTTTGCCAAGTTGACTTGAAGTTTTTCAATTAAGTCTTATTTAAAATATACCGATATGATTTAACCGAATCAAAACGGTACTTGCTGGTGCAATATTTTCTCAGTGTAACTATTTTATTATTATAAACAATTAAATTAAGTAAGAAATAAAATTAAGTAACGTTTTACTCACCAATAATATCAGTTATAATAGACAGAAAAAAAAAACTCATTTTTTTTTACATTTTCAAATATACCTCACAAGGTATTGAGGGTCGCTGCGACCCTTAGTAAAAATTTCCGATGCTTATAACTGGAAAACTAATACTAATATGGCGATGAGCCCGGCAACGTTCGTCTTCTGAAAGTCTAAACTTTTATATTAGGGTGGAGGGAACAGCTGCCAATAGTGCCTTCATTGTTTACCTGAAACCCTCCGATCTAGTGGGAGGGTCGCTGCGACCCTCAATACCCGTCAGGGGTTAATGTTATTAGTCGCGTAAAATACTTTATAATGTTTATTTTGGCATGCAGCTAGTCCGTGCTACAAAACTATTTGCAACTAATATAATACAATAGACAAATAATTATCGTGTATGTCCGATACTTGTGTTGCACAGGGCGATTCTGGACGATGTCCTTTGTGGGTGTACTATAATACACCTCTGCCTACCTATCAAAGAATTTAAGCGTGATATGGTGTGTTCCCTTAAGTGAGATTTATATGTATAAGTACGTCCGTGGGTGTGTCCCATCACAGCGGGCCGTATCAGAATACCAGCGCTGCGGTATTTATTTTTTAAAACATCGCAGCATTATGCTGATATGGGAGCCTTTTTGGCCTCGCACAGGTCTATTTCTTTTTATTCTTCATTATTTTGTTACTTCTAAATATCCTTTTCTATTTTTTGTATTTCCTGGGCGTGTCCCAAATAAAATATTTTTCCTTTTTTCTGTCTTTATGGGCACAGAACAAAGAGAGATCGTATTCTTTATTGAACTCAGAATGAACGATCTACAGAATACAATAACTATCACAAGTATTAAACCCTGAGAAATTCATCATGTATTTTCGATGTTAGGTGTGATGTGTGCACTAAGGTACTATCTTCTCTATGTACTGCAATCCGCGTCAATATCAGTTAACAAAGGCAATCAGGATGTGACGTCACGTACCTTATCCGGCGGCAGAGAGTTCGCGACTCGAAGGCACAGGCACACTAGTAGAAGGACGCGGCTCAACATCGTTGTCTATGCCTCTTCTTTTTGTACCTTGAAGAATATCAGGGCATTAGAAAATGTCTACATTTTACGAAATAAAAACAATAAACACATCTTGTTATTATGTTTGTCTGGATTTTGAAGAAAATTAAGCAAAAATATCAGAGGGGCAATTCTCGTAATTTTTGAGAACGTTCATAGTCTGTTCTCAATCTCAATCTGTCAAAAATACCTCTAATTTCCCTCCATTTTTGACAACTTTTTGACATTGATTGTCACTTTGATGAAATTACGACTAGATTTAAACGTTTTTAATTACGGGGATTGGCCTTCAGGTCGAAAACTACCACTGCTGAATAATCGATTAGGATAATAATGTTCAAACAAACAAAGAAAAACATGTTGTTCATGGTCAAACAAATGCTTAAAGAAGTCTTATCTTATCTTCAGGAGTGGAAGTTTTGGGACTAGGTAATGTCCGTGTTACCAAAGAGACTGAAACTTCTAATATTCAGTCTACAGCAGTTTACTGCTGGACTTAACATTTCAGCCAGAGCTGATCGCCCTAATGATCAAAGGAAGAGACGGTAGGCTGGGTTGGGTTATGTAACAGTGAAATTGGAAGTACAATAGTTTGTAACACACTTGACTAGTTTCTAACACCTGCTTGAAGAAAACGTTGAGAAGAAACAGCGCATCTTATTAATATTACTTAAACAGAACAGAAAGTAAATTAATACATTTAGAGAAAGATGATTTGACATGAGATTCTCTCTGCAAATAAGCAACAAGTTATCATCAAACTTTTCGTTCAACATTCGATTTTCAACATTCTTTTGTCCATGAAATACAA
This sequence comes from Eremobia ochroleuca, assembly GCA_949629135.1. NCBI lineage: Eukaryota > Metazoa > Arthropoda > Insecta > Lepidoptera > Noctuidae > Eremobia > Eremobia ochroleuca. The sequence goes on from OX451389.1 coordinate 19,853,723, forward strand.
ATATTTCATGAACAATTTTTTAAAGTTAGTAGTGGACCAAGAAAAACAAATAACAATACATTGCAATAACCAACCCTTGTCTCCTAATAGGATGCTGCTCCTAATTCTCTTCAACTGATCTAATATCCTAATCTCACAAGACTAAAATAAAGAGAGAAATGTTTGTAGCTGGAAGAGACAGTCTTCCTTCAACGTGGGTTCATAACAACGTTAAGAGATATTCACACGCCTATTCATGGAATTAGCAGGCCAAATCACTTCTACTACCAAAAACACAAGATGCTCAATTGCCCGAGCAAATTACCCCATTTACCGTATTCTACAACATAACACAGCAGACAGACTGAATGCTGAAGGTGGAGAACTGCATGTGAACTTCGGAGTGACCTATGTCTAGTGATGCACAGGTAATTTGAAATTATGACACCATACATTTTAGTATTTTAGCCTGGAATACCCTACTGCAGTGTAAAAGCTTCCTCGTTGTTCAAACTGCAAAGTATAATGCCATCACTCCAGCTAATATTCTACGTAAACTCGAAGCAACATCTTCAACAAAAGACCAACATCCCTTCACACGTAAGCAAACACTCAGAGGACATAACAATACAAATTACTAAAGAGGTTACTGGTCCACAATAGTAACCTACTTTCAATGACACTCAAAAGCTAACCAGAAAACAAAGAAACAAAATAGGTTCGATCCTTTGCAAAAAGCACTGGCCAGAATGTCGGTCAAATATTTGAATTAGTGAAAAGGATTTAAAAAAAGGATTAAACCAAAAAGGTTTTACTTACGTGTTCGGTTGAACGTGTGCAGATTGCCACTGTAGTGTCCCAAGCGTTGGTCCCCCTCAATTGTGAGCAGGATATGCCTCATTTGCACCGACGATTCAACTGTTGTGAACCTCTTACACTCTATTGCTAATGTTATTTACGCGTCATATTGTACCGACAATTTGTTTTCAATGCTCCCATCACGCATTATTCGTGAGGATGAGTTATGGGGAAGAAGAATGCGAGAAAGGCAGGAAGACATCTTGGATTGTGCTAATTTGGTATGTAGTATCTTTAGTTGAACGTGTGGTTGTAGATAGGTATAGATCTGCTGGTTTCCCACGCTTGTTGTGTCAAGGTACTAAGGGGTAAGGAATTGTAGGATAGGAAGTTGGGAGGTAATGGTGATGTTAGGAGGATAGAATGTTAGCCTTTGGATGTATTAATCATACCACCTGCATTACATAAACATGAGGCCACCTATGAGGAAATGTATTTTGGATTCATACCCTCAAGAAAATGGAGTAGCAAGCGAGTTTGAAGAAGTTGTCCCATTATCACAAAGCGACAACCTGCTTCCGCCATGGGGGTGATTCTACACGTCATTCTAAACAAGTTTCGCTATGAAACTAAACACATCATCATCTATATCAATAATAATGTTGTTTATATTTTGTACCTGCAATCAGATTTTCGGTACTGTTTGTACTGTGTTCAGTACTGTTTGATTCATGGCGTGGTTATGCAGGGTTCCAGTGAGCACCGCACATCAACATCTGCCTCCTCTTTTCCCAACTATGTTGGGGTCGGCTTCCAGTCTAACCGGATGCGGCTGAATAACAGTATTTTACATGGAGCGACTGCCTATCTGACCTTCTGTTATATACTTTATGTTCGATCTATGGTTTTTATATGTGTCATCTTGACTTGTAAAATAAACGTCAGTGTGCTACCAACTATCCGTCAGTAGATTACTTCTTTCTAAGCCCTAGGCCTTCGCCCATCCGCAATATCCGCATACATATCATTGGCGACGAGGACCCACGACAAAAAAAAAAATGGCTCACTTCGGTATTTTGTCAAGTTTTGACCATGCCAACCAGACATGGGAAAATTATAAGCAGCGGATTTTGCAATGGTACTTTGCAAACGATGTAGACAATGTGAAGGACCCAATGGGTGTAAAACGACGGGCAATATTGCTGAGCGCACTCGCCGACGGGACATACAAGCTTGCGGCCGATTTGGCTTTGCCAAAGGAAATTTCGCAGGTGCCTTTCGAAGATATTCTCACTCTTCTGGATAATCACTTCACGCCAAAAAAATGTGGTTTTGGCGAGAGGTATAATTTTTATGCCGCTACTCAAGGTCTGGAAGAAACATTTTCGCAGTGGGCTGCTAGGCTTCGCGGTCTGACCACAAATTGCGGATTTCTGAATGTAGAAGAGGCGCTGCGCGACCGATTTGTTATGGGTATGCGGCCGGGACCTGAGAAAGATAAGCTTTTCGCGCGCGAACTTCAAGAAACCACACTGGCTAAAGCAGTGGAGTTGGCGGAGAGCGTGCACAGTGCACGCAAGGGAGCAGCAGCATCGTCGTCGGCAGCGGTACAGGCGCCGCCGTCGAGTGAGCCGTTGTTCAAAATCGAAACCAACTCAAAGGAATCGAGTGTTCACATTGAAAAGTGTTCAGTTTGCGGCTACAAGAACCACAAAACATCTCAGTGTCGGTTTGCAAGTTATACATGCAAGAAATGTAACACAAAAGGCCACCTACGCCGAATGTGCAAAAAGATAAATTTCGTAGGAACTGGCGCGTCGGGCGAGAGTGACGATGACGGTAAGACAAAAAAGATATGTTCATTCAGAGGTGAACCTATGACTTTAGTAGTTTCGATTCAAAGCATTAAGCTAAAGTTCGAAGTAGATACCGGATCGGCAGTCACAGCAATTTCAGAAAAAGTATACAAAAAATATTTTAAGTTGTTGCCATTATCACCAACGACGGATCAATTGTTTACATACACGGGGTGTGTTATTCAGTGTTTAGGAATAGTGCAATTGCCTATTAGATACTTGGACAAGACACAGGATGTTAAAGTTAGAGTGATTCGCGATGGTGGTCCCCCGATTTTAGGGCGAGACTTTATTAGTTTGTTTGGATTACGCATGATGCAAATCAATTATTGTAAAACAACTCAAATTGCTGAACAGTTAAAATTGCGGTTTCCATCTGTTTTCTCAGATGAATTAGGCTTATTTACAAAATATAAAGTTAGGTTACAATTGAAAGAAAACGCAAAGCCAATTTTTTTTAAAGCTCGTCCAATTGCATTTGCACTTAGAGATCAAATAAACGGTGAGATTGATCGTTTGGTACGTATAGGTGTGTTAAAGCCGGTTCAATTTTCAGAATACGCGTCACCAATTGTCCCTATATTAAAGCGGGATGGTTCAATCAGGTTGTGTGTTGATTACTCTGTAAGCGTAAACAAACAGCTGGTTGTTGAACAGTATCCGTTACCGACTGCTAAAGAACTTTTTACAAAACTACACGGAGGTCAACAGTTTAGCAAGTTAGATTTAACGCAAGCTTACTCACAATTTGTGTTAGATGAGGCGTCTCAGAACATAACTTGTATCAATACTCACCGCGGTTTATTTGTTTATACAAGATTAGTTTTTGGTCTTGCTAGTGCTCCTGCTATTTTCCAGCGGGCTATGGAGTGCTTACTGTCGGGATTGGACGGTGTTATGTGTTTTCTTGACGACATCTGTATTACAGGGGCAACTAAAGAGCAACACTTAGACAGGCTATGTGCGGTCTTGCAACGACTACAAGACGCAGGATTAACACTTCGTAAAGATAAGTGCGTGTTCTTCGAGGACCAAATAGAATATTTAGGTTATACTATAGATAAGAATGGTTTAAGGAAATCAGATGAAAAGGTCAAAGCTATAGTCCAAGCACCTACACCAACGGATGTGAATAAGTTACAGTCGTTTTTGGGATTAGTCAATTATTATAGGAACTTTGTCCCTAACGCATCATCAATTTTGAGCCCGCTCTATTCATTGTTGCAAAAGGGCAATACATGGAAATGGGAGGAGATACATGATAATGCATTCAAAGCAATTAAGAAACGTTTAGCCTCAAAGCAGGTTCTTGCTCATTTTGACCAAAATGCTCAAATTATTTTGACGGTGGACGCTTCGCCCAGCGGCCTAGGAGCTATCTTGTCACAGATAGGATCAGACAGGGTGGAACGCCCTGTATCGTTCGCTTCACGTACACTAAATTCAGCAGAGAAGCGGTATTCTCAGCTTCAAAAAGAGGCCACAGCTATTATTTTCGGAGTGCGACGTTTTCACCAGTACTTATATGGAAGATCAGTTCCGTTTGTCCTCCGTACCGACCACAAGCCCCTTTTATCTATTTTTGGTCCATATCGGGGTATTCCAGAGGTCTCTGCAAATAGGTTGCAGCGTTACGCGATGTTCCTGAGTGGTTACAATTACACTATCGAATACATACGAAGCGCCGACAACAGCGCAGATTTTTTATCGCGCGCCAGTCTGCCTGACAGTGAGTCAACGGCGGCTAGTGGGGGGTGTGGCTACAGGGCCGACGATAGTTTAGTCCCCGTAGAAGATCGCGCGTCTTATGTTAATTTTGTTACCGATGGTAGTGTTGACGCCTTGCATGTGTGCGTGCACAAGGACTCCACACACACGCATACGGCACGGCGCGGGAGGCGACGCGCAGCGGTAGCGGCGGCGCGCGCGGGGCCGGGGTGCGCCCCACCGTTCAAGCCAGTTAGTCGACGACACCGGTCGTTACAGTTGTGTGTCGATACTTTAAAACTCAATTTTATAAAGGTCCATTATATACCTTCATCATTATACTTGGAGTCTTATTGAAAAGGCCCTAATATCACTCACCGAGTCCACCCCTTCGCTGCCAGCATTCGTAGTTCTACATTTTTTGGTCCAATCGAGTCGGATTACGTGCGACGGCGACGCGACAAGAACAAGAAACTGCGCACGAGGCGGCCATTACGTGGACTTCGCAAGCACGACACGTGGAGTCGTGCGAAATATTTGGAAGGAAAATAGATCATGGATGGAAAATTCATGGATCATAGTGCCAACCTTTAGTGCAAAGCCTATCCTCATTTCATTATAAATTCCCTATCTAGCGTTGGACTAACCCACGCTACGTCCGTTACTAATTATTAGTACGAGTGTTCTATTCGTTTCTTAGAAAGTCCCATTGTCAGGCCTTTAGTATCTTGTAAAGCCCCTACATATAGTATTTATTGTGTTCATTAACTCATATTTTATTATTTCGTGTTCACAGCTCAGTGCCTATATTGTGAAAACGTGGTCGCTGTTGCCTTCCGCGGCTGAGCTACTTGGGGAGCTGGGCGAGCCGCGTGGCATATTTGCTTGCCGTGGGGCTCTTGCGAGCGCGTTGCACTCGCTTGCTTGGTGTTTGTTGCCTGTGTTCATGCGCACCCTCGCTGCTTCCTTGCACAATCGATTTAAGTATAAGCTTGCATTTTTTACTTTGAACATTTTCGTAGCTTTTCTTGAACTGTCATTTCATTAAGTGGTCGTTATCATGGATTACAAATCATTATTTAAAAAACGTGGAACCTATAAAGCTAAATTAACTCAATTTAAATCATATTTAGAAATAGTAACAAGTTGTGATACTTTGAGTACCTTACAAATAAGTGAATTAAAAATAAGGTTAACAAAAATAGAGGAGTTATATCCTGAATATGACAGTATACAAAGTGAAATAGAGAATGTATCTGATATTCCAGAGGAGCAGTATAAGGAACGCGAAACCTACGAGAACCAGTATTATGCTGCGATTGCTGTTGCCCAGGAGCTGTTGAGTAAGCAGGAGGCCTCTGCGGGCAATGGATCGGTTACAGGTGCTAGTACTGTTTCTGGAAATAAAGGTGGGATAAAACTTAAACTTCCTACAATACATTTACCTACCTTTTCGGGTCAATATCACAACTGGCTTGAGTTCCATGACACATATGTTTCATTAATACACTTAAATGACACTATTCCTAGAATTAGTAAATTTCATTACTTGCGGGCTGCTTTAAAGGATAGTGCTGCCTTAATAATAAGTTCTCTTGACTTCTCCAATGAGAATTATGATGTTGCATGGCAGCTACTATGTGACCGCTATAACAACAGACGGCTTTTAGTTTACAATCATGTGCAAGCTATCATTAATATTGAACATGGAACACAAGAATCCTTTCAAGTTCTGCGTAACATCATAGATACGGTTAATCGTAATGTAAGAGCTTTGAAAACACTTAAGTTGCCCACAGATGGTTGGGATGTGCTCATTATACACATAGTCTCAAGTAAATTGGATCCAGTGACAAGTAGGGAATGGGAAACTTACCGTAATGCATTAGATGACTTAGCTACACTTGCTGATTTTAACAAATTTCTTAAGAATCGAGCAGATTTATTAGAAACTATTGCGGAAGTTCATAACAATAGTTCAAAGGGAAGACATGGTGGCAGTACACATAAACAAAAGACATTTACTGTCAACTCGGAGTCTTCAATCAATAACAGACCGTATAGTTGTCCATTATGTAAGGGTAACCATGCCATTTATAAGTGTTCAAGTTTTAAGTCACTTTCCATTGAAGATCGTATTCAGAAGGCAAGATCCCTTAACCTGTGCCTTAACTGCTTACGTAATGGTCATAAATCATTTAAGTGCAAGATGGGTGGCTGCGGTCATTGTCATAAACGACATAACACCATGTTGCATTTGAATGGGCCATCCAGTACACAGGATATAGACAAGGGTAGTACTGATTCTTCATCTACTTCTACACAACCTACTCCTGATACTAGTAGTGTGGTACTCTGTAATGCACAGTCAAATACACAGTTGTCAACAAGCTCACAGAACAATGTGGTTCTGTCAGCCACTCATAATCCTCAATGCGTTATATTGCTGTCAACGGCTACCATTAATGTTACTGATCACAATGGTCACAAACACAGAGTCCGTGCATTATTAGACAATGGTAGCACATCAAGCTTCATTACAAAAAGCCTATGTGACAAACTCAAACTCCCAACTCATTCAACCTCGACATTAGTTGAAGGGTTAAATCGTCAATCTAGTTGCATATTTAAAAGATGTGATGTCGTTATATCATCACTCATCAATTCATATTCTGAGAATGTACATTGTCTTGTGGTTCCAAACATTACTCAAGCATTACCTTGCAAACAAGTCAACCATACCGGGCTAGATATACCCCAAAATATAAAATTAGCGGATCCTTTATTCCACACACCGGCACAAGTAGATATGCTGCTTGGAGCAGACTTATTTTGGAGTGTATTGTTAAATAATAATATATCATTAGGTAAAAATAAGCCCACGTTAAGTGAAACAAAGTTTGGATGGTTGATATCTGGGCCCACACGCTCATTACAACATAACATTGATACAGTCCACTGCAATCATTCAAGTACACATTATGATGATCAACTTCAGGATCAATTGACCAAATTCTTTGAAATTGAAATGGACACAGTGCACAAACCTGTATCCAAAGAGGAAGAGGAATGTGAAAGTAATTTCATACAAACCACTACTCGTGGAAATGATGGTCGATTCATTGTAACAGTTCCATTAAAAGAATCGCCTCAAAAGCTGGGTAGTTCATATGAACAAGCCCTGTCTAGGTTCATATCATTAGAACGTAGATTCAAGCGTGACCCTTTATTCAAAAAGCAATATGCTGAATTCATTAAGGAATATTTGTCATTAGGTCACATGACTGAAAATACAACTCCAAATAAGGATGAATACACATACATTATGCCACATCATGGAGTGTTGCGTGAAACAAGTTTAACAACTAAATTAAGAGTTGTTTTTGATGCATCTGCAGTTACCTCATCTGGGTTATCGTATAACAACATTCAAATGGTCGGCCCTACAGTACAAAGTGACCTCATTAGCATATTAATTAGATTCCGACAGTTTAAATATGTTGTTACTGCGGATGTTGAAAAAATGTATAGAATGATAAAGGTAATTGAAGGCCAACATAGTTTACAACAGATACTATGGCGATTCGAACCTAACGAACAACTTAAACAGTACAAACTCAATACTGTAACTTATGGTACCGCATCTGCACCATATCTTGCAACACGATGTCTAGTTCAGCTGGGAAAAGAATGCACTGATAAGTCCACTTCAGATGCTATCATTAAGGGATTTTATGTTGACGATTTTATTTATGGGGACAATGATATGTCTAAGCTGGTAGACATCTGCAGAGGCGTCATTAACCAACTTGAAAGTGGACAACTTCATTTAAGAAAATGGAATTCAAATAATTCACGCATTATACAACAGCTCATAGGTGAAAATAGCAAAGATGAATTGCTTAATTTAAGTAACCATGAGTATTCAAAAACATTAGGATTACTTTGGGGTTGTAAAGAAGATGTGTTGTTATTTTCAGCTAACATTAAGCAACATGAACACATTACAAAACGCACAATCTTGTCTACCATGGCTCAAATATTTGATCCACTTGGACTCATTAACCCTTGCATATTGCAAGCTAAAATTATTTTACAAAAATTGTGGTCATTAAAAATAACATGGGATGAGAATGTTTCAAGTGAGATTCAAGCAGCTTGGTGTAACTTTATTAAATCATTAGTTTATATTAGGAAAATAAGAATACCAAGACATGTCACCTGTGACTATCCTGTCATTTGTGAACTGCATGCCTTTAGCGATGCATCAACACAAGCTTACAGTGCTTGTATTTATCTACGGTCTGTGTCCCAAAACAATGAAGTGACAGTGAAGTTGGTGACTTCAAAGAGCCGTGTAGCTCCACTGAAACCAATGACAGTGCCACGGTTGGAATTGAGTGGAGCTCTCTTAGCAGCTCGTTTAGCTGATAAGGTGAAGTCTTCGTTAATGGGAATTCACAGTTTTACTTACTGGTGTGACTCGACCATTGTATTAGCTTGGATTAATACTTCCAAGATCAATCTATTAAAACCATTTGTTTATAACAGAATTCATGAACTGAAGTCTCTTACAGAAGCAGATACTTGGCGTTATGTACCTACAAAGTCTAACCCTGCTGATATAGGGTCGCGCGGCACAGATGCTCGCCATCTGGAATCCAATAACCTGTGGTGGTCAGGACCAGCATTTTTAACAGAACCAGAGTCTAACTGGCCTGGCCCACCAACAAATGTTAAGGAAGATGACTTGCCAGAATTTAAGGGTCAAAGTCATTTAAATGTCTCAGAGCAACAACCAGTCGAATTCGTGAGACGCTTTTCCAATTTTAGTAAGCTACAGCGCATTACAGGCTATATATTGAGATTTATAAATAATTGTCGTTATTCACAAAACAAATGTATAGGATTCTTGACTTTACATGAACTTAATCAGTCTTTAATTACATTATGTAAAATTTCACAACAGGAATCATTTCATCAGGAGTATAAGTTATTAAAAAACAAACAAAAATTGCCATTAAAAAACAAATTAACTAATTTGAATCCATTTTTACACTCTGATGGTCTGATTAGAGTTGGAGGTAGGCTCTCTAACTCACATTATAGGTACGATACTAAGCATCCCATATTGCTACACGCATCTAACCACATTACAGTACTTATTTTTAAATATTATCAAATTACTCATGCATGCTGGTCCACAATTACTGCTGTCAAACATTCGTCATAAATTTTGGGCATTAAACGGTAGAAATCTTTCTAGAAAAACCGTACATAGTTGTGTTATATGTTGTCGCTTTTCAGGAAGAGTCACACAGCCAATAATGGGCAACCTTCCTGAGCAGCGCTTACATGCTGATTATCCATTCATAAACACAGCAGTAGATTATGCAGGACCAGTGATGATTTTGAACCGAAAGGGTAGAGGTAGTAATTTAATTAAGGCATATATTTGCATTTTTGTGTGCTTGGCTGTTAGAGCAGTACACATAGAGCTTGTGACAGATCTCAGCTCTGAAACCTTTATTTCTGCTTTAAACAGATTCATTGCCCGTAGAGGAAAACCTGTCAACATCTTCTCGGACAATGGTACATGTTTCGTAGGAGCATGTAATGAACTGGCTAGGTTTTTAAAATTAAATGCAAGCTATTTAAGTGATCATGCTTCAAATTTATCAATAAACTTTAAATTCTCGCCGGCCTATAGCCCACACTTTAATGGTTTAGCTGAGGGTGCTGTGAAATCGGTTAAACATCACTTGAAACGTATACTTGCTCTTGCAAACCTCACTTACGAGGAAATGAACACAGTACTTACTCAGATAGAGGCTATCCTGAACTCAAGGCCTCTAACTCCTTTATCCTCTGATCCTTCAGATCTAGTAGCCCTCACTCCATCACATTTCCTTCTTGGACGAACATTAACTGTTTTACCCTCTCCTCAGGCACAAGATGCTACAAGGTTGAGCACTTTCTCACGATATATGAGAACTCAACAGTTGAAAACCCATTTCTGGGATAGATTTTATAAAGAGTACATTACAGAGCTGCAAAAAAGACAGAAATGGTGCAAAGGGGGAAGAGACCTACGCCTTGGAGAGATGGTACTAGTTAAGGATGATCGACTGCCGCCAAACAGATGGGTGCTCGGGCGAATAAGCAGCGTGTATCCAGGCTCCGACGGTGTGAACAGGGTAGCAGACGTGAAGACAACATCGGGCACTCTTCGGCGTGCCTTCAATCGACTGTGTCCGCTACCAGTTGAAGATCGGCCTGATGTGTCTGCAGGCCACAGTCCCTTGCCGAGGGGGGCAACTTGTTGACGCCTTGCATGTGTGCGTGCACAAGGACTCCACACACACGCATACGGCACGGCGCGGGAGGCGACGCGCAGCGGTAGCGGCGGCGCGCGCGGGGCCGGGGTGCGCCCCACCGTTCAAGCCAGTTAGTCGACGACACCGGTCGTTACAGTTGTGTGTCGATACTTTAAAACTCAATTTTATAAAGGTCCATTATATACCTTCATCATTATACTTGGAGTCTTATTGAAAAGGCCCTAATATCACTCACCGAGTCCACCCCTTCGCTGCCAGCATTCGTAGTTCTACATTTTTTGGTCCAATCGATTTTTTACCCGTTACACTTAGCGAAATTCGTGATGAAACTCAGAAAGATCCAGTTTTAATTAAAGTTTTATCATATATTGTTAAAGGCTGGCCTAAGCGACTATCGGATGTATTCATCAAACCTTATTTTCTATGTCAAAATCAGTTGTCGTATGAAGGCGGTTGTATTATGCGAGGGCACAAGGTTGTTATTCCAGAGACACTTCGGACAAAATTATTATTAGAGCTACACAAGTCACATTTGGGTATTGTGAAAACGAAAGCGGAAGCGCGCAGCAGATTTTGGTTTCCAGGAATTGATAACGCTGTAGAGAAAATGATCGCGGATTGTGAGGTCTGTTTACAGTTGAGACAGTTACCAGTGCGTGCGCCGCCAGCGCTGTGGCCACATCCACCACAAGCTTTCTATCGTATTCATATAGATTTTCTCGGCCCCATACATAACCGTTCCTATTTGGTGATTGTAGATGCGTACTCGAAGTGGGTAGAAGCTTATGATATGGGGACAAGTACGTCATCCTTATCGGTGATTAATAAAATGTATGAATACATGGCACGATTTGGCTTACCGCATACTATAGTCAGTGACAATGGCACACAGTTTACTTCCTCAGAATTTAGGACGTTTTGTGTTTCAAATGGTATTTCGCATGTGACGTCGCCGGCTTATCATCCGGCTAGTAACGGGCAGGCGGAAAGCTACGTGAAGGTAGTTAAAAAGGGAATCAAATCTTGTATGTTAAGTCGTAGTAATGTTACAGGATTAAATAATAACTTGCTTAAATATCTACTTGATTATAGAAATTCCATACATTCTGCAACGGGCTGTTCACCTGCCCAATTGGTATTCGGTCATAAACTGAGATCGCGGTTAGATTTAATTACCCCGGCGTCTATCACTCTCACCCAAAACGTCGAAAAGAAACAGTATTTGCAGTCTAAAGAGAAAAATGATAAAATTATTAAATACTTTAAACAAGGAGACAATGTATTGTATAAAAAAACCAGCACTAATAAACAAGGGACTTGGAATAGGGGTGTGATAGTTAAAAAAATAGGAAAAGTTGTTTATATTGTCCAGGATTGTAATACCTTGTTGAAGACAAAAAAACATAAGAATCAACTATTACCATTCCACGGCACAGCAAAAAATATTCACGGGCCGAGTGAATGCCCTATTGAATTAGAAGATATACAAATAACTTCGGAACAGTCGGAACCAAACCCGGCACTTCCAGCGGACGGTAATGTGTCGGACACTGGAGGGGAAGGAAATAGAGAAGACGAAGACGAAGTATTCTATGATGCAACAGATCCAACTCATGGAGATTCTCCTGAGGAATCAAGTCAGCCACCACAGCCAATAAGACAAACGGTTGATGGAAAAGAACTGCGAGCTGTGCCTAGAGTAGATTATAAGCGTTTTTATTAAAGTTTTTGATTTATGTTTATTTTGTCAAGCTAGGGGGAGGAATGTTATATACTTTATGTTCGATCTATGGTTTTTATATGTGTCATCTTGACTTGTAAAATAAACGTCAGTGTGCTACCAACTATCCGTCAGTAGATTACTTCTTTCTAAGCCCTAGGCCTTCGCCCATCCGCAATATCCGCATACATATCACCTTCACAACCCAGTTACTGGGTAATACGCTACCCCTAGCTTCTGACTACCAGTAACGACTGTCAAAGATATGAATGAAGAATAACAGCCGGGGCCAACGGCTTAACGTGCTTTCCGAGGCATGGAGGGGTCTCGGTATGTAAAGATGGTCACCCATCCACAGATCAACGCTAGCTTAACCTGATCGATCGACCTGTGCGGCAGTTATTATTTAGCCACGGGCCCCTCTGTGAAACTAAGCACGAATTATAAAAAAAAAACTTTTTATACATGCATCGAAATAGTCTGTCTACTGTTGTAAGTATAATAGTCTCCCCCTGGGCCTTAACGTATGCAGGTGAATAAATCACCACTCTGTATTTAACATTCTTGCACATTTCTCAGAGGGTCTATACCATAATGTTCGTACTCGTACAAAATCTTTTTGTAGGTTCAGCAATGTCATATTCAGCAATGGACGTTTATGGATTGTGGAACCCTCCATGTTTTTCCTAAAACATATTATCTATACTCACGATTTTTCTCGCTCATCATTTTCATGACAATCTTCACTGCGGCTGTAAGCCACTTACCGCCCCTCTTCTAGAATCCATAGCTTTAGTATGTACTATTTATTTACGGCAAGGACATTTACTCGAGCATCATTAGCAAGTAATAACATGACATTAACTCCTGATTCAGTATAACTGTGAGTGCTGCAGTTAGTTGAATATTTGAAAAGTACCCAACCACAACCATAAAGTTTAGTTCCAAAACGTACCTATATGAAACACGAAACATGAAACGTGTATGTATATCAGACTTAAAGACTCTACCTCTACTTCTCAGACTTTCACTCAAATTAATAATTTTACTAGCGCAATGTCCCGGAAATCTAGATATTTTCATGTACCTAACATTTTCTGTTTAAATCGTACACGAGTCAGTCAATATAAAAAAAAATGTAAAGTACAGACGCCAGCACATCAAGCTACTATAATCAAATTTCTTTAATAGATTTTCAACTTCATCGCTAAAGCACATGGTTCATAGTTGATTGGGAAAATTTGACAGTTTCGGGTAGCTTGATATGCTGGCGTCTGTACATGTTTGGTATATCGAAAGATTATCAGACTGTTATAACATGACAGTTTATATTAACAACTAGCTGCGGCCCGCGGTTTCATCTGCATTAGTCTCGGTCCCGTAGGAATATCCGGATAAAAAGTATCCTATGTAAACCAGGTCATGGTCTGGTCATGGTCATGGTCTATCCATTTGCCAAATTTCATATAAATCCGCCAGGCCAACCCGTTCAGCCTATTACAAAAACGCGCGTAGATGCATGATTTCGTCGTTGAAATTGAATACTATTCGTTGTTTGGTATAAATAACAATTAATTGTTAAATATATTTCGTTTTCTCTTCTACAAACATGATAAAGCGATTTTTTATTATTTATTTATTTATTTAGCAACTAGCTTTTGCCCGCGGCTTCGCCCGCGTGGATGTCGAAAAATATCCGACGGGAACGTACTATCGGTATTAAAAAATAACCTATAGGTTAATCGAGGTTGTACGCTACCTGTGAGCCAAAATATCATCCAAACCCGTTCAGCCGTTTTTGTGCAAACCGGAACATACATCTACCGGGTAATACATTTTTGTTATATGCCTTATAAATAATGGGAAAACGACTGGACTTAATTCAATTCTCTACTGGAAACAAGTCTGAATATCTCCAAACTTCTTCATCATTTTCACGTGGTATTTATACCAAAATAGTCTTCAATAATTGCTTAAACAATATCAATTAAGAAAAAAAGTATATTGATGCTTTGATTTTTAATAAATAAAATAAAAGTAGATAGGTACTATATATTTCAATGCGCCGGCGATGCACGCTCGCCCTGGCTGGAGTATCCACAGGCAGACGACAACCTCATAGGTTGAACTGCGAGAAGCCATTTATAAACAAAAAAAGATGCGCGCTCAGGTTTAAAGAGTGCCAACTGAAATTATATGCACTTGACAGATTCTAAACATCAAAAAATAAAATACCGTGCCATACTTATCTTCAGTGAAAAAACCCAGATCGTCCCCCTACCGATAACCGTAGAATCACACCTTGACAAAAATAAACAAACAATCATTTATTTCACCATAAATAATAATTATTCGTAAATGGTCTCTAAAGCCTTTTTGATTGCAATTTAATTTGATGCGGTTTTAATGAACGTTAATGACTTTACGTGTAGCTAATAAAAATAAAATGGAAACGCTTTGCGGTTTCATTGTGATTTATCATGGAAACTCCAACATTTTTTTGGGAAGCGTCGGCGAAATATTGAGTTTAAAACTTCCAGAAATTCCTTCCGTGTATAATACATACATCGTTCATACATTCTTAACCCGTGAGAAGGCGCGCCTAATTTTCTTACACGAGTAGGCGCGTGCGAGCAAATTGCTCACACTATCATAAATGTTTATATTTTTAGTGTTTCTATATTTATTGGCTTATAATCTATTTAAATAAATAACACAAGGTTTAGTAAGTAAGAAAACTAGTATTTGAATCAAAACTATTAAACATAATAGCAACTTCTAATGCAAATAACAAAACAACCTAGTATTAATTAATTTTTTTGGCACGTTTCATAAAAATCACAATAAAAACTGTTCCATAACAAAAACTAAAAAGTGTTATTCATCCATTAAATCTACACTAATGTGCCTCTCGAAACACACTGAACACATGTATTTTACATGTTCGGTGCAAAGTAATTGCTGGGCGCGTGATGAGCAAATTGCCGCACGTTGGTACACGGCCTCCACAAACGCCTTGCTGCGCGGTCGCAACGCCACTGAGCGGATCGAGAATTGCGTCAGGGGAGAGGGGGTGAATATTTAGGAAGGTACTTAAGTGCTTGAATTGGTGTGGCATGGGAAAGACAAAAAATTTTTGAATTACATTTTTGTGTGAGCAAATTGCTCATAGCGCGCCTTCTCACGGGTTAAGCATCCCTACCCCGCGAATGTTCTGCTCGAATACAAAATATGGTTTCTTTTTGGAAAACAAGCTTGTTTCGACGACTCTTAGTTAAAGCAACACTGCTCTCAAAATTGTGAAGGAAAACATCGTGAGGAAACCGGCATGTCCTAGAACAAAAAATCAAAGGCATGTGACATCCACCAACCCGCACTTGGCCCGCGTGGTGGATTATGGCGAACGCCCTGTCACAGAGGCCTGTGCCCCAGCAGTGGGAATATTATAGGCTGATTATGTTTTTAGTTAAAGAAGACACAGCTCCTTTAATCATCAACAGGCCAAAATATCCTTTATGTTCTTGTCGTACTCTGTGTTTCCCGGGCGATACTTTCCTTCTGGTTACTATCGTCGACCGTATCATCTCGCCGGACAATTCTGTAAAAATCACACCGTGAAAACATGGTGAAGTGAGCTTGAAGCGATCTGTCAATAGTGTCAACTATTGACAGCTGACACTTGATACTATTGACAGCAATAGTTCGGCAGATAATAACGATGAGATATATGGCCAAACGCGAGCTTTAAAAAGTCACGACACGCTTGCCTATTCAAACACGCTGACAAAAGGATTAAATTACTGCGATAAACTCCACTTTACATTACTAGAGTGACAAGTGACGCACTCGTGACAAGAGACGCACACGTGACATACGAGCAGCTATCAAAGTAATTTTCTAATTAAAATCTCAACGAAACGAGTCGACTCTCGGAACAGATTCATTGTACAGTCTGCCTAAAAAGTTGTCTCCCCTAGGCTGGATTTAGTGCTGGACCGACGGTCGGCGCTGACATCGGTCGCGTACCGATTTATATGAACTCGCGCTCGCTGCTGCATGTTCATTTATAGGTGCTCCCTCACCAGGAGCATTCGCCTGTAATGTAACATTTCAAATTCGATTTTGAGCATTACATTACAATACTACCTCCCTGACTGACGAGCATTCGCGTGTAATGTAACATTAAAGATTGCGGGCCGGGGAGCGCTCCGCGGCCCGTCGGACACATTTAATTACAATTGGAGCGCACAAGTTGTATCATTACAAGGTGCGCGCTGTAATGCTCGATTTTCCTCCCTCAACTCAATGATGTAATGCTCGAATCTGTAACATTACATTACAGGCGAATGCTCCTGGTGAGGGAGCACCTTATCGTCAGCGTCTTGGTACGCGGGACTGACGCGGACGGTAAGCGGCTGACGTCAGCGTAATATTAAATCTAGCCCTAAGGTTGAAGTTCGTTTGCACGTCATACAACACTAAATCAGCCATCATCTGCCTAGCCTTTTCCCAAATACAGGGTGGCGACATCGACGCGCAAACTGTAACCATGAATTCAGCACATGTTTCTAGACCCCTAGTAAATAAATTTTGTCACAGGTTATAAAAAACAATTCTGTTTTTAAAAAAAACTGTAATTCCTACACGGTCAAAACATGTATGTACACACCGGGACACTTGGATAGCCTCAGCAAAGGTCACTATAGATTTCAAGTAATGAACGAAAATGGTACTCCAGTTTAAATCGACGTAACGGTTTGTCAACCTTTAGCGACATTTTCATTTGTAAGAAAAATTATAAACACTGGCAGTTTCTTGGCCGACCGTACCTACCCACACGTATGTATGTATGTATGTAACAATGTGAGATGTGTGAACTATTGCCATTGAACTTGACTTGGACAACAGTACCTACATATGTAGTTGATATTGCATTTCCCGATGTTTATGTACATGAGAACATGAACATATATAAATAAATAGATAGATTTTCCTCATCAATCATTGTATGCGTGTCGAAAGTATTTATGAAGTCTTACGACTTCATAATGACAGGGTAATAATAATGATCCCACACTGACAATGCCTTTCCCTACCTACTGGTGCTAAGCTATCCAGCAGTGCTATTCTGTAAAAATCTCACCGTGAGATCTTATTTGAAGTGAGCGAGAAGTGAGCTCTGTCATTCCCTAATGGTAGGGATTAACACTATTAAGTGCTAACTTCACTTATGTTTTCACGGTGAGATTTTTACAGAATCGACCGGCAGAATAAGAAAATCACTGACGTCAAGGTTGACTACCCAATGAAAAGCATTACGAATGAAAAATTACTGATGGACACGCCCAATAATAATGTCAAGGGATCCCCCACTGAACCTTTGGCGAGATCACAGCAGTCAACACATATAAGGTTCACAAAAACAATTTTCGAAAAAAAAAAAACGAACAAAAAAGTGTACCGCTGCAACACTTTGCCCTACCCTGGAATCGAACTCAGGACCCCGCGCTCAGTATAGTCTTGCATGTGACCACTAGACTAACGACTAACGAGGCAGGCAAGTAGCATATCCTACATAATTAAAATTCATCTGCTTTAGCAGACGAGGAACAAGTCATGGGGTCATATACCAAGGAGATCGGTAGTTCAGCTAATATATTCATATAGCTCTGCTATTGTTTGAACATTCATGGCATTGCATTAGACCAAGCATACTAAATCATGTGTGACTAATTACGTTTCAATGTTCATCCAAGGCTTTGAGAGCTCAATGAAAGGACTTTGAAACATAATCAGCCTATAATTTTCCCATTGCTGGGACACAGGTCTCCTCTTGGTGAGAGGGAGTGGGGAATCCACGCGGGTCCAGTACGGGTTTATAGATGTCACATGTTTTCTAATTTTTGGTTCTAGGACATGCCGGTTTCCTCACGATGTTTTCCTTCACCGTTTTGAGAGCAGTGGTTATGAAATAATGTACACAAAGTGAAGAGCTTCTTGTCTAGAAAACTCAATAACACTTTGCCCGACCCAGGAATCGAACCCAGGACCCAACGCTCGGCGGTAGTGCTTGCAACCACGAGACCAACGGGGCAGTAACACAACCCCACCTAGCAACCTAATACAACTCGTAAGACGCTGACTGCTGTGCTGCAAATCCTGACATTCATCATTTGCAAGTTATACAGCGTGTAACGGAAGGGGGGTATCAACCCTGAAGGAGGTGAATGTGCTCATGAAACTCAACAACTTTCCCCAAAGAACATAGGTCGAAATATGAAAAAAAAATTTGGCCCTCCCTTACAAAACTGACTAAGTACCTGCTGATTGATTTACTATGAGAGGGCCAAATTTTTTTTTCATATTTCGACCTATGTTCTTTGGGGAAAGTTGTTGAGTTTCATGAGCACATTCACCTCCTTCAGGGTTGATACCCCCCTTCCGTTACACGCTGTATAAGCTATTAAATAATAGCATCTGTAGTGTAGTTGTGTGATTAAATAATCACACTTAACACTGTAGATAACTCATGAGCTGAGCCTTTCCTACATAATTTGCTTCCAAGGGCAGACGCGCAATTTTTATCACATTAGCAGCTAAGTCCTGATAACGGCTGAAATTTCATACTAACGATCACGGAGAAGGAAACATCCTTCCTTACTGAAGGTATACGTACTTATTACATTGTTATTAGCTTTAAGTAGGTCCTGCCGGTCGATTCTGTAAAAATATCACCGTGAAATCATAAGTGAAGTGAGCTTGAAGTGAGCAGTGTCAATAGTGTTAATCCCTCATGACAGCTCACTTCCCGCTCACTTCACCAAAGTTTTCACGGTGAGATGGTTACAGAATCGAACCGCAGTAACAAAGTATAATATTACTAAGAACTGAAATAAAAATTAATACGTTCCTAATCCTTATCCTTACATAGTATAAATAAAACAAAGTCGCCGAAATGTCTGTACGCGCATAATCGAATGACTGCACTAAATTGGATAATTGATTCTTTTTTTTTTTGTTGTGTTCGGTATTGCCAGGACAAGGTTGTATGAAAGAAAATTTCGGAAATTCGAAAAAACATTGCACCCGTGCGAAGCTGGGGCGGGCCGCTAGTTAATAAAATTAATAAAAATAACAAAATTATACCCTAACTTAACTAAAACTATTCACATACTAAAATACGGCGTCGAAAATTCATCCGCAAAATAGTACTAATACTCGTATTATCCGTTAAATTCCAAGTCGATCGCAATTTTCATGATTCGAAGAGGTAGATATTTCATAACAATACGAGTACGTTCGACATCGGATCGATACCGATGATCGAAGATGTTCGCGCGATCTATTTTTATCCAAAACCACGCAGTGGGTTCTTTTTATTTTGGATGTGGATGCCAAACACAACAAACGATACATGGAAATCTATTATAAATTTTTAGGGAAAAATTTGAGAAAAATAACAGGATCAAATTAAATTATCCATACGATTTTTTTCCACTTAGTTTAAATTGATGATGTTCTAATAACGTCCTGTCAGTGTCAGTGATATTTTCAAGTAAATGAATTTGTGTAGGGTGTACAAGTAGTGTATAAGTAAAAAGTGGGTGGTACAAGTAAAACGTGAAAAATAAAAGCTTTTTTACGATAAAAAAAACAACCGACTTCCAAAAAAAAAACAACTAAGTGAAAAATAATTTTAAAAATGTGGAACCAATGACACCGACTTCCGAAATTAAAGTTATTTTTCACTTTGTAGTGTTTTTTTTTAAAGGTTTTTTTTTTTTTTTTAAAGTTTTTAGATATCGATACAGAGATTCACGTCTGCAGAGTTTCGCTATATAATTTGTAATTTGACCCTGTATATTTTTTTCGACACTCATTAATCAGTTAGGTACTCAAAACATCCACGTAATGAATCAAGTTGAAAATGGAAAATCAGCAAAATATTAACATTTTCACAAGTTTTATAATGAACCCTTTTCGTTTTTAATCAGATACTGCTTCGTAGAATGAATGAATGAATGAATTAAATTAGGTTTGAAAAATTAATTATATGATTAGAAACAAAATAAAAAACAAAACAAAATAAATTAAAAAAAACGAGGGGACCGTAGCTAAATAATAACAGTCGCACAGATCGATCGATCAGGTTAAGCTACGCTTGCCACGGTTGTGGATGGGTGACCATCTTTACATACCGAGACCCCTCCGTGCCTCGGAAAGCACGTTAAGCCGTTGGTCCCGGCTGGCATTCATGGATCGTTGACAGTCGTTACGGGTAGTCAGAAGCCCGAAAGTCTGACAACCAGTCTTAACAAGGGGTATCGTATTACCCAGTAACTGGGTTGTCGGATCAGATAGGCAGTCGCTCCATATAAAATACTGGTATTTAGCTGCATCCGGCTAGACTGCAAGCCGACCCCTACATACTTGGGAAAAGGCGAGGCAGATAGATAAACAAAATAAAATGTTTTGTTTCTGCTGCCTATCCATCAAGCTTGTACCCAACTATGTTGGGGTCGGCTTCCAGTCTAACCGGGTGCAGCTGAACACCAGTATTTTACATGGAGCGACTGCCTATCTAACCGCCACAACCCAGTGACTGGATAACACAATAAACACTTGGCAAGACTGGTTGTAAAACTTTCGGGCTTCTGACTACACGTAATAACTGTCAAAGATCAACGAATGACATCTGGGACCAACCTCTTAACGACGTGCTTTCAGGTGATAGATGGTCACCCATCCACGGACCAACCTCGGCCAGCGTGGCTTAACCTTTGGAAATCGACCCGTGCAGCTGTTATTATTTAGCCACGAGCGCCTCTGGGTTCTGTCTGCTAGGTTCTACTGCCCATATTTCGTAAAGCAAAAATATATGCATCATTAACTACATACTCCAATCACAATAACACAAATCATGTTCAGCCTACCTTAACAAATGAATAGTTAGACAAAGCGTAGGTTCCACAATTGGGACCCACGTAAACGCATACGCACTGTACAGTCACTCACATTTCAGTACAGTAACGCTTTTAAACTACGAAAACTACCCCTTTTTTTTAGGGTGGGAAATTATCAAATAATTTCTCCCGCTCTGGGCGGAGCGGGAGGGCGTGCCAGACTTTTACTGACTAAAACCCACCCGTGTTCCTTCAGTTGGCTGTACTAGGCACCACGGTAACTCTTTCGAACAACCCGCGACCCTGGCAGGGATCCAGCCGGAGCTCTGTCCGCTGTGCCGTGATTTCTCGCGGCAGTGAAGTAATGCCCCCGACGTTTTGCCTCCTCGCGCCACTGCCATGTTTGGGCGAGGACTTTTGCCTCCAGATCCCATGGCGGTAATCCGACAAGGAGGCTCGTCGCCTCACCGGAGACCGTGCGGTATCCCCGGACTAGCCGGACGGCCGTGACCTTCTGGGACGAAAACCACCCTTATAGCTATGAAATAAAGGCACTGTTAATGTCTTTTGTAACGTGCGGTTGACTGTACGTCTCGAGATTAATCGCGATAAACATTTATGAGGAAACGAATAATCAAAAAGTAGGTCTTTACTCGCTGGTCCTAATAGAACCTCATTGATTACTTGGGCATATAAGGTCACTATGGAATCAAGGCAAGAATGCATGAACTGGAATGTCACCATGCAATATTTATTCTTACAATATTTAGAATATCTATGAATAAACCTATGTTCTAAAGGTACCTAGTATTAACTACAATAAATTAGAAGTGGCTTTCAATCAAATATCAATTTTGATGCCTGAAAACATTTTCTGAGCAAAGAAAATACCTATCTATGCAGCAATGGCTCGGCGAACTGTTAAAGTCTAATAATTAAAAGATAAAGCAGAGCACAGTCTTAGTGGTGTTACTTAATCTGTGGTGCAACTTTTTACGAGAGAAAGACCAACTAGGGCAAAGGCAACAACCCAGAAAGCCGGAAATATGATTCATAAAAAAATATGTGCAAGCAACGGAGTTTTTATTCTCACAGACGGTTCAAGAATATCAAAAAAAAACCTGTCACCGGCAACCTCGTCACTAATTTACGAAAAGTTATTCGTCATCGTTCCACTTTCTTTGAACGATAAGGAAATAAAATAAAAAGGAGCATGGCTGCGGTTTCATCTCCGTTGAAACCTTATACTGCTAGCTTTGTTTTGGTATTTTCCCCAGCGCAAAGGTCTGGTCCTAAGAAATAGATGAATGCCTTAAAACGTCAAAAAAACAACATCAATTTTATTCCTTTTCTAAAATTACAAATGTTCTTCATCACTACTTTTATTATAATTATGGTAAGTAGATTTTTGTTACCTCTGGCAGACAAAACTACGGCACAAGGTCAACGGTAGTTACTTCTCATCATTCATTGGCCAGTTAAAAAGAACTCGCGATTCAATACATACAAGCTTATATTTAAACAGCTGCGGTATTAAAGACAGGTATACTAGGGATCAACTTATAATGGCCTCTGAATACGTAAATTACACTCACGTAGAATGGTTCATATCGCCATAGATTGGAGTCGTGCACGCTCGTAGCTGTTCGGTTTATTTGAATTTCGAATTATGTTTTGTTTTTAATTTCAACAAGAATTTTGTGTTTATTACGTTTTTTATTGGATTTAGAAGTGACAGTGTTTTTTGGATCTTCATATTGGACTGTGACGGTAGGTATTGTTCCTTTCATGTTTTTTATTACATAAATGTTTCTGGCCGATTTTAGTTATTTATACGTTACAAAATGAAAAGCATTAAGGAATATTATTGTTTACATCATTATTAGCGTGTATTGTGTGATTATTACCTACAATGCCCTCTTTATATTCAATGAATCAGTTACTGTTTGATCGCGAAACAATTGCCAGCTAACAACAGTTAAGTATTGTAGAAATAGTGATAAATTATTTAACGAATAAATGAATAATGTTATTATGTCACTGACTTGACCAGTTGACTGTTTAAATCAAGTCTTACATAAGCATTTGGTAGTGAAAAATAAATATTTAAAAAATACCGGTTAAAATTATCGATGATTTGTCAAAGAATGTGTGTTATGTTGAAAAATATTAAGAAGTTATCGTCAAAAAACGTCATTGGGTAGGTGAAGGTGGGTACCATTTTCTTAGACAGTTTTACCCTACACAATACCTTTTGTTTTGTGCAACTGCTCATTTTACTTGCAGCTGTATGTGTGTGTATATATTTTATATTTATAAAAATGGTTAGGTATGGTTACCTAGACCTACCTCAAACAATGTTGAATGACCTCTTTTCATTTCCCACTTTTCATTTTTCACTTTTTTTCTTTTTAATTTCTCTTTTTTTTAACCGACTTCAAAAAGGAGGAGGTTATCAATTCGGATGCTTATATTTTTTGTTTTGTTTTTTATGTATGTTCGGGCATAACTCCGTCATACATGGACGGATTTGCAAAATTCTTTTTTTGTTCGATAGAGGCTTATTCCGAAATGGTCCCATTTAAATTTCGTAAAGATCTGGTGATGAGTTTCGGAGACAGACAACGGAACTCTTCAATAAATACTAGTAAAACAACCGCGATTGCTGCTATCGCATATGTATGCATTGTTTACGCAATCGCACAACATAAAATCATGTCTGTATCCTATAAACGCAGATACAGTACGCAGATGTTCAGTACACCACCGTACACCCTCGTTACTGTCAGTTTTTGTTGGGGTACCTCTAATCTTGCAAGTAAATTCTGGCATAAGTTAGGTATAACTAAAAAGTGAAAAATAAAAACTTTTTTATATAAAAAAAATACAACCGACTTCCAAAAAAACACTTCAAAGTAAAAAATAACTTTAATTTCGGAAGTCGGTGTCAAAAAACGAAAATGCAGAACCAACGACACCGACTTCCAAATTTAAAGTTATTTTTCACTTTGTGGTGTTTATTTGGATCGGTTGTTTTTTTTTTTTATGAAAAAAGTTTTTTCCTATTACTATCACTGCACTGTGGAGTGAACCTGCTAGCATTTTCCCATCATCATGCTCCTGGCCTGTGAGAGCAATGGTGGTCAAGTGGGGCCAGTGATTATGGCCCCGACTTACGAGTTGTAGGTCGTAGGTTCGAACCCAGGCAAGCGCTTTACTTTGTGTAAATAATTTCGTCACCACCGCTCTCAAAACGGTTTGGGGAAAACATCTTGAGGAAACTAGCATGTCCTAGAATGACATGTGACATCTACCAACCTTCACAGGGCCCGCGTGGTAGATATACCCCCAATTCCTCGTGAAGACAGGAGAAACTGTACTTGTAGGCTGATTATGTTATTCTCCTGGCCTTATACATTTTTTTTTTTGTATTCTTCCATACCTACATAATATATTTGAGTCATCAGTAGTATTCTCTCCTTAAATCAAAACTGGTTTTCAAATTAGGCTGAGAAGCAGCACTTTTTGAACCTCAAAATTACAAAAACCCCGCATTTCTCAATTAATTTCAGTATATTTGAAAGACAGACCTTATCAACAAAATATCCAAAAATACTCGAAACATTTGCAACGAAAGGTATTTTCACGGCAATGAAAAGAATTTCGTATATCTTTTGGATGTTCTGCCATTCCTACCTACACATTTCTCGCCCATCTGCTCCAATTAGCTATTCAATTAATCTATTCGTAGCGCCATGAAATCATCACTATATTCACCAAACAAATACTTGTAAACGAAACATAATTTAGCATTTTTCACACCACTATTGGAAAAGTTGTAAACAGACGAAGATTTGTGTGTTGAACATGGACCAAAAAAGTTTTTCCCGGTCTCTGAGGTATTTAACTATTCTATTCTATTCACCTAAGTTTTCACGGTGAGATGGTAACAGAATCGCACTGCAGAACCATAACCGAAACTTGATGGTATATAGTAGCCCCAAGGTGGCTGGACCACTGCTCTTTATAGTAATCACTCCGTTGCCATAAATTTTATGTTATTTTGGTAAAGTTATATCCGCAGTCAATGAAACGTGAGGTAAATTATAATGATAGGGAAACAACACGGTTTGCAGAAGGAAAATCACCTAAAAATAATAATGAATGTCATAGGTAATTGTCATCAAACCTTTTTACAATAGATACGTACAACCACTTCCATAGATGTCATCATAATAATTAAAAGTAGCTAGTTTATGACTGGAATTTTGTTATTATAATATTCACTATCACTAAATATACCCCCCGCCCCGCGTCTGTCTCTCTATAATGGACGCAATGTTTCCTGAGGAAGGTTTAGGCGTATACATTAAGGTTTTGTGTAAATTGACTGAAATATGATGATGATTGGTGAAGATGTCGGAAAAAATCACTCCGACTGGGAGCTTTACTGGCGAGTGCCACGTAAAACGATACAGTTATATTAAAATAACTAGCAGCGCCCCGCGGTTTCACCCACTAGTTTCGATCCCGTGGGAATATCGTGTTAAAAATCATATGTATTAATCCTGGTTATAAACTATCTGTGTGCCAAATTTCACCCAAATCCGTGCAGTAGTTTTTGCGTGAAAGAGTAACAAACATCCATCCATCCTCACAAACTTTCGCGTTTATAATATTAGTAGGATAGGAAGTAGGATAGTGGGATGTATTACAAAATTATTCCTCTAGGGTAGGTACTTTTAATCCTGGTTCCCGTGGGATATTTTCCGACATCAACGTAGACGAAGCCGACAGAAAAGCTAGTACAAAATAAAGTGCAGTTGACGTTAAATCCACCTAAAACTTTCGAAAAGCGGACGAAAGTTTTCTTAGTATTGCACCAGTGAACGTCTTAGAGTGGTGATGATAATGAAACTAAAGATAATCAGCCAGAGACACGTTAAGAGTGAAAATAAGAAATGTTATAGACGCCCTACCTAAGTCTTGCACAAGCTGTACGCTATTCCAAGCAAGTATCGTTGCTAACTGTCACCTATAGTTTCCCCACCAACGTAAACATGTCAGTCTTGAACTGCCTTCTACAATCAAAATCAAAAGTCATTTATTCACTTTAGGCTGAGAATCAGCACTTTTATAACGTCAAAATTACATAAAATAGCCCCCGAAAACGCCCACCTTTCACCACTTCCTAGTGTGCTTGCCTGAAGACGAACAAAATCCCCAACAGCACAGCTATCTGTTAAGTTAGAAGAATGAGGATAAAAAGACCTTTGTTCAAGAACTTAAACTACTGTAAAGTGAAAACAATCAGCTAATTTCAGCTAGGTAACTGGCTGATGGTCGAGGACCTGTCATGAGGAAAATAAGGTGTATAGGTATAAGTGCAGGCTACCTCCCACCAACGATGGAATAATAATAAATTAATAACTTTTTGAAAGAAGAGGAAAAGACTTAATAATTTATTTATTAATATATACTTTTTACGTCAAATAAATGTTAAATAAAGTACGCTAAGCCGTTAGCCCCGGCTGTCATTCGTAGATTTTTGACAGTCGTTACGGGCTGTCAGAAGCCCAAAAGTCTGACAACCATTCATACTAAGGGGTATCGTGTTACCCAGTTATTGCGTTGTGGAGGTTAGACAGGCAGTCGCTCTATGTAAAATATATTCAGCTGCATCTGTTGAGACTGGAAGCCAACCCAACATAGTTGGGGAAAAAAAGCTATGCAGATGATGATGTAGGTACAGACGCCAGCACATCAAGCTGCCCGAAACTGTCAAATTTTCTCAATCAACCTTAATACTTATGCTTTAGCGATAAAGTTGGAAATCTATTAAAGAAATTTGACCGATTGTAGTAGCTTGATGTGCTGGCGTCTGTGCACCAGAAATACATAATAAATTTTAACAAACATATAACACTCCAAAACATACAATGAGCGGCCTTTATTATGTATGAACAGAATTGAAACTGCAGCTAAGTGAAGATTATCAGCTAATTTCAGCAAGGATGCTAGATGAAGGTCGAGGACCCATGATGAAGATGCATATTACATGCCACCAACGGCAGTACAAATGAATTAATAAGTTTGGAGATAAGAATCTCCCAAAAGAAGATGAAAAGACAAAATAAGTATATGCAGAATTTAAGCAGTAGTAAAGTGAAGATAATGAGCTAATTGCAGGAAGGATACTAGATGAAGGTCGAGGACCTATAATGAAGAAAAATAAGCCGTGTAGGTATAAACGCATGTTGCATCCCACCAACGGTAAAATAAGGGAAATGGATTATTGTCCTCAAGTAGGTGATATCACTACGAGAGCAGCTGTTATCTTGGAGCGTGCTATGCGCAATGCTTTAACTGATCATAATTGCCTGTTTAACGCGCCTGATTTGCTGGAAAACTGGAGAAAGGAGCCAACATCGTAGCTAGAATGACGAACAAGCATATGAATCATTGATAACTTTTGATTCATAAATCAGCCTATAATGTTCCCACTGTTGGGACACAGACCTTCTCTCTAGGTGAGAGAGAGTGACCCGCAGTCTATCGCAAAGTAAAGTGCCTGCTTGGGTTCGAACCCACGACCTACAAACTAGTGAGTCACGGCCATTACCACTGGATCACCACAAACTACTCACTCTTGATAGTGTTTCCAATTAGGAGCTGACAATATCGTTAGGCAGAACTCTGACCAAAGCATTAAAACTAAGCGGTCTCCTACTGCGGGATACTTGTGTAACACACAAAGGGTAGGAATGGTTTTCATTTTGATAGTTCAACATTCATTGCGCAATATCTTTCAAAACGATTCCGATTGTATATTGATAGTGTGTTGCGCAATTATGGTGCTGCCGGTCGATTCTGGAAAAATCTCACCGTGATAACTAAGGTGAAGTGAGCTTAGAGTGAGCTGTGAGTCATGCTGATGCTAGAGATTGACACTATTAACGACTCACTCCACGCTCACTTCACCCAAGTTTTCACGGTGAGATGGTTACAGAATCGCACGACTGATCTCGTAGGTACCATCAAACAAAAGCAATTGGAAGAAGATCCCAAAATCAAAAAGCATATACTTAATCATTTTAGCTGCAAAGAGTATTTTGTTTTTGATGCTAGATGCTTTATCAATCCCTTACCGACCGTTCTTGTCATGCCTTATATTAGAGCAGTCCTCCTTAACTTCTAGAAAGGAATAGGAAGTTAGCTTTCCCACACCTATTCCTTCCCATTGATGACGAAATTGATCTATTTCGATGCGGGTTCACAAACAATTTAGTGTTAGGAAACTCACATTATTTGACGCTTGGGCAGTTTCCATTGACAATACGGGAGAAATAGGTGTGTGGCAATATTTTAAAGATGGGAAATGTTTTATGAATTTATACGTTTTAAATAACATAATCAGTCAATAATATTCCCACTACTGGGACACAGGCCTCCTCTCGGTGAGAGGGAGTGTGCCGTAATCCAGCCAGTCTGGGTTGATAGATGTCACATGTCTTCGAATTTTTGGTTCTAGGACATGCCGGCAACCGTTTTGAGAGCAGTAGTGATGAAATAATTTACACAAAGTAAAGTGCCTGCTTGGGTTCGAACCTACGACCTACGACTTGTAAATCGTGGCCGTTATCAATGGGCCACTAACTGCTCTCAAAGTATGTCTAATACTAGTACTTTAGACGTTATAATATTGTTAAAATCAGTACTTTAGAACCTACGTAGTTAGCTCTCCTCATTATCAACCTTAGGGCGAACTCACCAATAAAACTGAACGCGATCAAGACATCTAAACCACTTTTAAGAGCTGTCAGTGTCATCACTGTTGTGGAATATCATAATATTGACAATGACAGCTCTTAAAAGCGGTTTAGATGTATTAATCGCGTTAGTTTCATTGCTGAAATTCGCCTTTAGTCGGTTAACACCATAGTTGTGTATGTATGTATCACTGCACTAAATTATCAAAATGTATCCGCATCTTATCCCGTCTACCAAAGATAATAAGTTCATTTACTAATCTGGCATTGGAATTTTAATAGAATTTTGATATCCAAGTACAAATACTGACGAAACTACTTCGAATATTATCTCAACTAAACTCAAATCAAAGCAATTATTTCAATTAAATCATTTACAGGCACTTTTGAATTGTCAAGGAGTCAGTAAGACAGAAAGTTGAAGCTAGTTGCCCATTCCAAAACGAACGGGCAAGGAACGCGTAATTACTATGAAACTATGAATTCTCTTCCAAAGCCTGCTCACAAAATATCACTGGAATTAATAATAATGCCTATTTTTTATAAAAAAGTCGCCACAGTGTTGTTATCGAAGTGCCTATATGCAGCCGTATGCGCATTGGACACAGCGACGCATTGGACATAGCCCCTACGCTATCGATCGATCGCTGTTCTGCCTATTATATCGTGATGGTTGAAATCTTTGGATTCGTTGTAGTGTTGATTTCGAGGTCAAGTTTTTTTTTTACATACATCAACCTTAAGTGTATACTTAACGTTGATGTATGATGTATGTGTCCTTTCGCCAGTTACGTAATGGGGCCCACGATGCTGATACATTTTTACATCATCACATCACCATCATCTTCATTTCAGCCGAAAGACGTCCACTGCTGGACATAGGCCTCCCCCAAGCACCTCCACTTCGACGGGTCTGTGCTTCTCGCATCCAACGCGTTCCTGCGGCCTTCACAAGGTCGTCGTCGGTCCACCTTGTGGGGAGCTCTTCCAACGCTAGCCTGCATTCCCGATTTATTTGCCAAAAATGTAAACAAATATGAGTTTATGGAAAAATAACTTTCAATCCCAAACAATAAAGTTCAGTTTACGCCACAACTTCAAACATTTTTATAAATTTTTCAATAGCGCTAGTCACTCTGAAATCAACTTAAAAACCATTAAAATAAAGTTGATATTTGTTTAACTTCAAATGATATTAATTTGATCCAAGAAGTTTGAATAGACTTTACGTCACAGAATTCTTAAATATATACAAAGTATCACGCCTGTAATTCCCGCAGGGTTAGGGTTAGGCAGAGGTGTACATGCTGGCAAAATGTGGGTGAAATATACTGCCGTGCTAAGCTCAAAGGCGATATCTCAAAAAAATTCGTAAAGTTCTATTTTGTGGCATCCGATAGCTCAAAGAAATATGCATCCAGTGTGCCAAGCTAAATAAAAAAAAACCCTTATAAAAGTTTTTTCTATCTCAGTTTTGCCTCAAATCACTAAGAGAATAAGAGCAAAACTTTTTATTAAGAGCAAAACAATTTTCTAGAAACTAGGTTTTCCTGAGATACCTTAGCTTTTGCGTTTAGCACGGCAGTATATCGCCAGCATGTACAGACGCCAGCACATCAAGCTACTACAATCTGTCAGATTTCTTTAATAGATTATCAACTTTATAGCTAAAGCATAAGGTTCAAAGTTGATTCGGAAAATCTGACAGTTTCGGGTAGCTTGATGTGCTGGCGTCTGTACATACTATCCGGGAGCGAGCCTATTGCTATCAACGGGGCACAAATCCGAAACGTGACATCTACCAACCTGCACTGACCCCACGTGGTGGATTACGGCTCACTTCCTCTCAGCGAGAGGAGGCCTGTGTCCCAGCAGTGAGAACATTGTAGGCTGATTATGCATTATACAACGTGTAACGTTAAATGCGCAAAACCTCAGACACTCCAACTGATTTTTAATTCAATTGACCTATTTCAGAGAGAAAATAAGTCATTAGAAAAATTGTAAAGGTTTTATGTGCTGTTTTAGTTTTACTGGTCATTCTGATCGTTTTTTGCGTCTGCGACGACGCTTCATCGAGGGAGGAGTCGTCACCGGGCCGCTGCGCCGCTCTGACATTGACTTGCTTGACCTATTAATAAATAGACACGGCAACGTTTTTAATGAAGATTTTTTGAAAAATGTGACCTATATTAAAAATTGGTTCAATTAATTCTGCTCGTTATTCTGATCAAACTATTTTCAGGTTTTGCGCATTTAACGTTACACGTTGTATATGCAGACTCGGGGTTGTACTGAGAAATTCCTGATTTACTTTGCCCAACCTGGGAATCGAACCCAGCACATCATGCTCTTCAGTAGCACTTGCGATCACTAGACCAACAAGGCAGCGACTGGTAAATTCCGAATGCAAAAACCCAATGAAAGAAGAAAGAAAGAAAGAAGAAAGAAAAAACGTTTATTCTGCACAAACAAAACGCACGCTACAAATAAAAAACAAAATAATAATAAAAAAATAAAAAAGACATAAAATATACAATGTAGCCAAAAGCCTCGTACTCAATGACAGCTTCCCCGACCCGAGTCTAACTCTGAACCCCACGCTTGGAAATCGAAGTTACGACCTCTAAAGGTATATGGTAATCAACTATATTTTGTTTTAATAAATAAATTTTAATAAAATAAATAAACCGATATTTGTTTCTTTGTGAAACTGGCAATAGTAGGTACTTTCTTGACCTTCTGAATTAACGACTGATTTCTAATTGTTATGCATCATCTAATCTACTTACTTGTTTTTTTCGCTCCGCAGCATTTCAAAACGGTTCATAGTACGGAATCGATCCAATAAGTATCACGGAGTGCCATTTGGCATGCAATGTGATTATTTATTTATTTAAAGGAGAACCAACAGCTATAACAGAAGAATAACAATTGTATATCCTAACTAATATTATAAATGCGAAATTAAGTTTGTTTGTTTGTTACATTTTCACGCCTAAACCACTGAACCGATCATCCTGAAACTTTGCATATACATTATCAGGTGTACAGAAACGGACATAGGGTACCTTTCATCCTGAAAAAAGTGCTGTTCCCGAGGAAAACAACAATAACGTTATTTTGATAATAGATGGCGCCACGTGTCTTTCGAATCATGATTGAATTATATTAGAAATCTAAATTAACGCGAGCGAAGCCGCGGGCAAAAGCTAGTGAGACATAAAGCCAATTACAGGTTCTCACTGGTAAAAACCGAAAATGTAGTAGAAATCTTAGGATCACTAACAAGCACGATAGAAAAAAATACATATAAAAGGTATATAAAAACTATAAAGATGTGCAGAATAGATTATAGCAGTAGATATAGGTAGTACAGAGACACGCAAAATATCACAGATCAAATTATAACTCGAAATAAAAATGCTAACGTGCCTCTTTCAAAGTCATCATCTGCCGAGCCTTTTCCCAACTATCTTGGGGTCGGCTTCCAGTCTAACCGGATGCAGCTGAAGACCAGTATTTTACATGGAGCGACTGCCTATCTGACCTCCACAACCCAATTACTGGATAATACGATACCCCTTGGTAAGACTGGTTGTCAGACTTTCGGCCTTCTGACTACCCGCAACGACAGTCAAAGATCCACGAATGTCAGCCGGGACCAACGGCTTACCGTGCTTTTCGATGGTCACCCATCCACAGACCAACCGTCGCAATCGTAGCTTAAACTGATCGATCGACCTGTGCGGCTGTTATTAATTAGTCAGGTGCCCCTTTCAATGTGTAGATAGAAAAGAACATGAATGAAATTGCCTGAACAAATTGTTTCTGATCAAATATTGCCAAGTACAAGAAATCAAAGAGTATGCATTCCCCTCCCATTTGTGGTGAAAGTTGACAAGAAACCTAGTTACAGCAGTTTCTGGAAGCAAATTCAATTTCCTTCTTCTTTGAGTTCATCAACATCAACTCAGCCTATCGCTGTCGTCTGCTGGACATAGGCCTCTCCCAGGCTGCGCCAGAACAGCCTCTCCTCCACCTTCCGCATCCAATCTGTCCCAGCCACCTTTTTAAGGTCGTCGATCCATCTCGCTTGGGGCGACCCACTCTACGCTTGCCGATACGCGGTCTCCAATCCAGGACGCGTCTGCTCCGCCGGCCATCGGTCAACATGGCCAGCCCACTGCCACTTCAGCTTGCTTACTCTGCAACCTATGTCGTTAACTCCGGTTCTATATACCGCATTACTTTATGTCTAATTTTATCCTTCAAAGAAACTCCAACCTATTCTAGGTATTCTGATTAAATGTGATCATGTGTCATCACCAAAAACATGGCCGACTTCCTGTCACCAATATATATTTTATTACTGATATATAAATGGCTGAACACAAAATATCATATAATTGGTGTAGCTGCGCGAATCGTCAAAGTAAACCGAGTGAAATGGATTGCTATGGTGCTTGTAGACAATGCCAACACAAATCGTAATTATACATTTCTTTGAACTTCACGAGTTGTTCGTATTATTGTTCGCATTACTGGGTATCACAAGGACGTTTTTGCAATGACCGGTATTGTAGACTGGCCTTCCTTGTCGCATATGACGGATATGACCACTAAAGTCCGAAAGAAGTCTCGTAGAAGCGGCGCCACTGTCGTGCGACGTAATCATGAATAATAATTTATTTATTTATCTCGATATCATATTCCAGGCGCTGGTTAATAAAATCACAATCTGAAATGGCGAAAGGTGTGTCAGGTAGAAGGGCTGTAGGAATGTTGCTAACTTACTAACTATACAGGGTTATTTGTAAAACACCAACAACCTCTTAAAAGGTCATTGCACTCATCATTATGAACAACTTTTACTATGAGACCAAACCGCGAAAAAAAAAATCAGCTGTTCCCTACATTTTGACGACTCGTACGAACATAAATGTAGGGAACAGCTGATTTTTTTTTCGCGGTTTGGTCCCATAGTAAAAGTTGTTCATAATGATGTCTTAAGAGGTTGTTGGTGTTTTACAAATAACCCTGTATAGTAATTATTATTAGTTCCACTTATTGCCGCGGTACTTCTTTCGTGAGATACTCTATGTGAGATCCTCACGTCATCACCTCTCTTCGGGGAAGCGTTAAGATAGCCCGCGATATTCATATTTTCACACGTTTTGCGAGCAAAGTATGATTCGCGACGGTAACAAATATGTATATATGGAATTATAATCATTAAAATCATCAATATTACTCCTTAAGGGCGCATTCCACCAAACTTTTATACCTACAATAAGTCTTATCCTGAGAATAACTGACTGTTGACTGGTAGAGAATGCCTAAGGTATTAAGTACGCCTTTGTACCTTTCGTGCGAAAAGTTTAAATAAATAAATAAATTTTGGATTTTTGACAGCTTTACCACACTAGAACTGTCAGACGTCAATATTTTATTCCACGAATAAAAAGTATCTGACTTTGGCATAGACATAGACTTTGGTAAAATCAGCTCAAGTCAGAATTGACTTCAAATGTCATGATTTCACGGAATACTCGTCCTATGAGGTAGGTACGACGTCTCCCGTTTTTCTAAAGGTATATGCTCTATCCAGCAGGGTAATTGCGTAATACCTACACTATCAGTAGCAATGGGTTTCATTTTGACAGTTCAACATCATTCATTACGTTATTTACGTTGTTGAGCAGACACATTTTTCGAACATATGGAGCAATGTATTAGCAATATGCTTCAAAATTATTCAAATTGAGAGGAATAGTATGTTACGTAATTAGGGTGCTGTTGTTTGATTTGTATTCTAGTAACGTAAAATTATGACCGAGCCGTCAATTTTCAATTAGCTTCAAAAACATAATGCATTGATTTTCTGTTACATGTGTTTCTTTTATTTATATAACTTTTAGCACATTGTGTCCCAATAACTGTCACATCACAACCCTCGTTATTTCTGAAAACAATAAGATATAAAGAATTTATTCATATCTTTGTAGTTATAAAATTAAATTAAACTCCCCGTTAATTGCTTAGACAACAATAGATAATTTGCATAGTCATCAGACTTGATTAATATTGATATTTTGATGGGCTCTCATTTTAACCAATATTCTGTTCACGGTTTTGAATTAAAACTTCCATCTTTTTTAATGTAAAAAGGAACCCTTATGTTGCGACTCAGTCTGTCTGTCCGTCTGTCACAGCTGGATATCTCAAGAACTACTGGTGCTATGAACTTAAAATTTGGAATAGTTTTAGATGACGTTTGCCCAAATTTGAGTTTTTTTTTTTTTTTTGATTTAGCAAATGAGAAACAATATTTTTTGCAAAATGTAGCGAGGAAAAGCCAAGACGATGACGATAGAATACCTTAGCATTATCATCCTAATGTTCCCACTGCTGGGACACAGGATGTTTTATATTAATTTCTCTCTTGAGTTATAAAGTGTAACTAACTCGACTTTGTTTTATGTAGAAGATTAGGATTATTATTAGAATGTTATTAATGAGGTCGATGCTGTATTTTATAATCTTAAGTGATCATAAATCTTCGGAATCTGCTGGGAAACCCATATTCAATGCGCCCCGAGAGCAGAAATACCTCATGATCAGAAGAGTAGAAAAAAAAATCGTTAATAATGATCCATAACTCATCGAAAAAGTTAATCTGTTTTTATTTCAGCCTTCGGATTTAACCGTCTAAGTTCAATGTTCTTGAATGCTTTGTTTTCGTCACCTTGTTTTTATTTCTGCTAAAATAATTTATTTCTACGCTAAAACCGGTAACAATATCATTCTTAAAATTAGAATCGGCCATGTCGCTTCTTCACCTAATCTTTCATTCTATTAAAAATTAACAACCGGAAAAAGTCAAACAAATGGAGGAAGTTCTCACAAAAACCTGCCAAAATGACATAACGTTTATGCCGTCACAAAAAATCGCAACAAAAAGGACAGCAGTTTTTGAGAAACGAGAAACGAGGACATGCATACAGACATCTGTTGGCTGTCAGTCCTGAAAATTTGTTCAGGTCTTTGATAATTTTCGACTTAGAGATAGTTATTATTGTAAAATTGTATGACAATAGTCTATGTTATCATGTAATGTGAGAGCGCCAGACGTGATATGGGATTTCATTATTTATTTTTGTGCATAAATTAACGAAGTGTCATATTATACGTGGTGATAAGAGCCATGGCTTGTAACCTCGACTATGTTCAATATTATTGGTTTTTTTTTTGACCTTGTACCGAAATTTCGTCACTATTTTGACGCTTTGCATATCCATGGTGGCAAGGGCAACAAAAAACCCTAATCAAACCAACAGAGGTCCCACAGCATTATCTTTATCCATACCACAAAAAAGAACTATAACAAACATTACTGCGGGGTAACTGCTTACATTATCAGTAGCAATGGCTTTCATTTTGACAGCAACATTTTGCAACAACATTCATTGTGTTATTTACGTTGTTGAGCAGACAAATTTTTCGAATATATGAATTAATGGACTTCAAAATGTTACACATTATGGTGCTGTTCTGATCAAAATAAATGTAGGTACTTGAACAACCTACATACAAGAATCTTGTAACTTCATCACCCTCCTGCCAAAAAGAACTTCTTGTAAAGTTGTCTTAGGCAAAAAGGCTGTATGTGTACTCAGTTATATTCATTGAGATGGGATATAACAGGAGATGCCCTGTTATTCTATACACGGTTGTAGGTAGGTGCCAGAGCAGCCATCTTTGTCGCCAAGTTTCGTGGTAGTTCAGCTGTCAAATGGTTGTTTATTTTTTGTATTATTGAGATTTGCGAGAAAATTACGAGGACTTTACCTTTAAAACTGCATGTAAATGTTGAAAAACAGCAATTCAACATGCCTGTGTGTTGTATTGTGAAGTGTGGTGCAAGGAAGAATGAAAATCAACCTCAACTTTCTTTGCACAGGTTAGTGGCCGGTTTTCATGCAATAACACATACAATAATAGACATTCGATGATATAATTGTAACGCGATCATGAATTTATGGCTAAAGTATTGATATTTGGGTGAATTTCCGTATAACAGACCTTTTTATTATTTTGTTAATTCATTCGTTTGTTTACAATAATATGTCATAATAGAATAGTGTTGTACCGTTGCCTAATAGTTTCCGGAACTAGTTCCTCCGCTGGAACGATATCGGTATATTCTGCTATGTTAACATAAATAGTCCTGCGTCTTATTAGCTCCGATTGACCTTGCTAGGTCCGGCCCGTGGTTCACAGCACCAAAATCAAAATATTTTCTTTCACATAAACCTACATGGGCACTTATGAAACGTCAGAAGCTAGATGCACGGTTCCAAATGGTGGTTTCCTATGCAGAAGGACCAGCGAGAAACTCCACGGTTACTCTTTTAAAAACAATTGGCTTTTACAATGTCTTCTATTTTTTTAAGTACCTGGTACTTGTTGACAGGCCTACACTGTCCTCCCCTACCTATTAACATTGTAAAAGCCAATTATTTTGAGTAACCGTGGAGTTTCTTGCCGACTCTTCTCCATAGAAACCACCAATTGGAACCGTGCACATAGCTTCTGACGTTTCCTATTGATTTTAGTTTCATATGCTAATATAATATAGCTGTAACCAAAATTATTTATTGATAAAAATACTTGCACTTTTTATAGGTTTCCTAAAAAGGAAGGACTAAAGAAAAAGTGGTTAGAGGCTATTGGTGAAGAAAATATTAATCCCCGACATAAAGAATGGTACCTCTGTTCACTTCACTTTGAAGAAAGCTGTTTCAATAGAACACTTGATGTAATGAGATTACATGATAACTCTGTTCCCACAGCATTTTTGGTAAATGTGTATTAAAATGATTGATTTATAATAGCCTGGCCGTTTGGCCTGAAATAAATAAATAGATATTAATTACATATATAAAAATAATAATAAATAAATAAATCATATTCCACAACTTTCACACAACGCCATCTAGTCCCAAACTAAGCAGAGCTTGTGCTATGAGTACTAAGACAGCTGATAAACATACATATATATCTCTAAATACATACATATTATAAGGTATAATAGGTATAATAATAAAGGTATAATATGCGAAAGCACCTGTTTTTGGGCATAATTATGCATACATATCTCTTCACGCTGTTTTCCTTCACTTTAATACGTAAACGTGATGCAATTAAAAGGTGTTTTTTAATTATGTGCCGAAAAAACACTTGGCATTAATTTTATTTTCAGGGAAGAAAGTTGATTGCGATAATTTGACAGTTTCGGGTAGCTTGATGTGCTGGCGTCTGTACCTATCGATAAATAGTTCATATGAGTCTTTTACGCATAACAAAAGATTAGAAATAAAGTATTTTCGCATACTGTATTTTTATGCAAAATTATAAAGTATGTTTATCGAAAATAAACTAGGATACGTTACTATAAAGTAGGCAACCTTAGTTAGAACGGACTATAAGTTAGTATACTATATTATGATCCAAACGTGATAACTAGTACGACTCGTATTTAGTATCGATACTCGTTATAGTAACACCAATGTTCCTTGATTGATACAACCCTAGCAATGGCAGCCATTTTTTGAGACAATATGAGTTGTAGGTAGGCACCCTTTTTTCGTAGGTATTTCCAGTCCATATATATATGTCTATGGTTATATTATACATGTGTTTTATTGTAACTGACATTTCTTATGTCATATATATGTCAAGTACACTCTTGTCTGTGGTGCATAGCAAGATTTCTGTGTACTCCAGAAAATTTCATTAAAAATGAGTAATACAAACAAAAATGGTCATTTATATAAAACGTTTAACACTTCTGTCTAGATTATAATAAAAACGTAAACACGAGACGACACTTACCTATGTGAAGATGCCAATCATACTCAGAAAAACGCCATTCGAGCTGCGCGCGTCTCCGTCAGTTTCAATACCAAATATAACAAACAGAAAAAAAAAGTTAACATACTTCATGCCTTGCAATAATATGCCATTTGACAAGGACATGTTTAATGTTAGTTAACCACATGAATAATTAAAAACTAGGTATCAGTTGGCTCTCTGAGGAAAACTGTAGCCTATCCAATTACTGTATGGAGTTATGTCTACCTAGGTTTTATAAAATTACATTATGGGCATCACGAATTTCTACAGTTGTTTGGCTTCCCTATTCTTCGAAAGGAATCAATCAGCCACGCTATCACTAATTAAATGCCTCTTCTTCGTGTCGCTGTCACGACAGCTGTTATTCAAATTTTGTTGGCCCAAAACTTTGCCACTTCGATGGCGTTATTGTTGCCAGCGCAGAGGTCACTTT
This sequence comes from Eremobia ochroleuca, assembly GCA_949629135.1. NCBI lineage: Eukaryota > Metazoa > Arthropoda > Insecta > Lepidoptera > Noctuidae > Eremobia > Eremobia ochroleuca. The sequence goes on from OX451389.1 coordinate 19,893,144, forward strand.
GATGACTCCCATGACTTCCAGCTCTTTCGATCCAGGGTTAAAGTGGACCACTGGTCTTTCGTTTTGTCCAGCTCGTCCCGCCAACTTCTACGGGGTCTGCTACAACGCCTTCTAGCTGTGTTAGGGCTCCACGTGGTGATTATTTTGGCCCACAGCTCATTGGGTATTCGGCAGACGTGGCCAGCCCAGTTCCACTTCAGGTTAGAAGCTTTTGGAGTAACGTCAGTAATCCGTGTTTTAGAGCGCAGTGTGGTGTTGCGAACATGGTCGGTCAGTTTGACGCCTGCGTTCGATTGCACGTTGGCAAACCTTGAATTTGGACTTAGTGACTGACCAATTTGCCTATTTTTTAAATAAGTAGGTAAGTTCTCAAGTAAAGATGGTGCTGATAAGAGAGACTAAGAAAAAAATAGAATAACATTTTATTCACCTTATGAGATCTTCCTATAAATGACGTATTTGAGTTCTGATCCGCATTGAATACCTCCTTTCAGAAAGACCTCATAAGGTAAACCACCGATACAAAATTGCTTGGCCAGATTTCAAGCGAACCCCATACAAAATGTATTTAGAAGGTAGAAATAAATAATTGTTTTTAGTTCCACAAACGTTTTTTATCGTTCAAACGGTTTTGATGATTATGCCTCATGAACAATAAACCACAGCTGTGTGTAACCACAGGGTAAAATAATTGTATACTATAACGCCACCGCATGTAATGCGTTTGTTAATTACCTATCTGCTCTGTGGCGTAATGACAACTTTACTGTTTATTAATAACCGTTTGTAGAAGGTCCCATAATGTAGACACCAGCACATCAAGCTACTACAATCGGTGAAATTCCTTTAATAGATTTTCAACTTTATTGCCGAAGTATAAGGTTCAAAGTTGATTGGAAAAATTTGACAGTTTCGGGTATCTTGATGTGCTGGCGTTTGGACCTAGTTTTAGTAGGTACAATTTGGCCGTTGAGAGAATACGTTCCTGACATCTGTCAGTTTCATACAAACGAATATGATTTGCGAATTTGATCTTTATTAGCTACCTACTAGAATCAACGCATTCTGCGGCAACACTAGTTCTACTACCTGCTATTACTGCATTAGAACCTTCTACTCTAGTAGGTGACGGCCATCAGCTAAATACGTTGGGAGCCAAGATACTCTAGGTTCAGAAACTCGCCCTAGCTTTTCTTAACATAGCATTGCCATTCAAAAGCCACCTTCTAACTTAAAACATTTATCAGCCACTTTTGAATTGTCAAGGAGTCGATGAGTCAGAAAAATGAAGCCTATTCCAAAGCGTAGTAGGTTATACTTAGAAAAGAAGAAGAGCCTCCATGCGGAAACTCGTCTATGAAACAGCAGATTTTTATTTGATAACCGACGAAAATTTTCTTCTAAAATCCTTGTTACCCTCTATAGGTCTAACCTAAGGGGCTGCTAAAACTACGCCCTGTATTCTCACAAATGCAAAAGATTGAGCTTCGCTGAATTCGATTGTATAAACGCCAGCACATCAAGCTACCCGAAACTGTCAGATTTTCCCAATCAACTTTGAACCTTATGCTTTAGCGATAAAGTTGAAAATCTATTAAAGAAATCTGACAGATTGTAGTAGCTTGATGTGCTGGCGTCTGTACAATAACCCAGTTGGCAGATACTGGCTTCCCTAATTGTTTTATTTACAACTAGTTACTCTGGATTTCCCATAGTGAGTTTTTCCCACACAATCTATACCTACCTACATGCATTAGGTATCCAAATCCATAGCATTTAGGTTATTGAACGCAAATGCCTGTAAGAATTGTGTTCAAGCAATTAAATCCAATTCAGTGAATACTCAAGGACCCGTCCTTGAGTCCCGGGACCAGCCTATCTATTCTGTAAATATCTCACCGTGAAAACAAAGGTGAAGTGAGTCGTCAATAGTGTCAATCCCAAGCATCAGCAAGACTCACAGCTCACTCTAAGCTCACTTCACCTTAGTTATCACGGTGAGATTTTTCCAGAATCGATCGCCTGTAAAGTAGTGTCAGCAAGTACAACTCTGACTAGCGAAGGGCACATCGGAAAAGCATCGCCATTGTATCCGAAATCTCCTAGAAACTGCTACCCGGTCAGGATTAGTGTTATAGGACCATACCTATAGCCTTTAGGCCACCTTCCCTTTTCTGCCATTCTACACTATTCCGTCCGTGCACCCTTCGTCCTGGAGTTTCTCGCACTTTTGGACATCACAGGTCTGTCAGTCAAGAATAGCAACATTTCTCGAAGTTGGCGTTCCACGGTTCCACCTACCTCATCATCCTTCTCGTGCCCTTATCCCTATTTATTTGGGGTTGGCGCAACATGTCTTTTTCTTCCATACTTATCTACATCTTCCCCTGTACTCGTACATACCTAATAAGGTGGAAACATAATAACTCGACACTAAGCTAAGTTAAAAGGTCCCCATTCACCCCGTTCAATATTTTAATTCAAATAAAACGCAAGGTTTGCATAAGAACTCACGCGCATCCTTCTTTGTTATCGCTTCAGTGTGTGCACGTGCGTAAGTTTGCTACTGATATAACGTGATGTACAGATTTTAAATTCCCACAGACATGGTTAATTTATTTAATAGATTTTCAACTTTATCGCTAAAGTATAAGGTTCAAAGTGGATTGGGCAAATTTGACAGTTTCGGGTAGCTTTATGTGCTGGCGTCTGTACCTCCTTACCCACAGTGATTTCCTAATCATCAATTCGACGTACTACCCACTACAATTACACATCACGTATCTTTGTACATACTTAATCGAAAAGATATTGCGAATCACGTCAGGTGATTCACATAAAAATAATAAGAAAACCAGTCACGGTTACCAAGAAGTTCAATACTTCAATATTGGAGAAACTGAGTGACGAATTCTAAGGCTTTATTAAATTAGCAACTATTTATTTGATTAAAATGTAGGTAAGTCAAAACAAACGAAATGTTTTTGCACCTAATAATTAGGTAGGTGAAGGTCATCAGACACCTGGTCGTCAGCTATCTACTTAATTAAAATAACTGTATTGATTGTACGAAAACATTAGGTAACAACGCTAGTTTCGTAGACATAGCTCATTTCACTATCGCAACGCTAACTAGGTAAAGTAGTGCAGTTAAACTCCCATGTTTCTTTAACCTAGAAGGAAGTGCTCTTATCGATATGTTAATAGCGTAGGTAATTGTTTCAGAATGAATTAACAACATGGCGCTCTCAACGAGCCGGCAACAGTTCCTGGCGTATGAATCCCAAACACCAGAAGATATCCAATATGGAAGAAAAGGCGGAATATTCGTGTCTAACTGCATCTGTGTCACTTTCATCATTTTCGCAGTGGTGGTCGCAGTCATAGTGGGCGTCATTGTGCATTTTATCACCTACTCCAAGGTAAGTCCGAGCTTAATCACGTCATGTTTTTATGTTCCTAGGTACTATATCAAAATGTGCTCAAGCCGGCTGTTATCTAATCTGCCACTAACTCCACGAGACGTTGCCCGATTTCAAGTTCAATTGCTATCTTGTAATAATATTTCTTATCAACTTTAATTAAAAGCTACCGTCTTTTATGTGTAATTTTTATCTAACTTTAATTCCGCAGTTACACACTAAACTAGTTATTACACACAATATTATATTACCCAGCCTTTTGCGGATGGAAGCGGTATAAAAAATATAATCAAAACTACTTTGTCCGGAGTAAACGCGATCTTTGCCAGTTTGACTAAGCTCTTAAAAAAAAATAAACGTCAAAATGACAATCGATCTTTGAAGTGTTGAAAGTGTACGGTGTTTAGCTAATATTATTGTAATAAAATTATTAAAACACCAGTTAATTTCATCGATAGTGCAAAAATGAGAAACTTTTAGTAGAGAACTTAAAGTTTGCTATAACACTACTGCATTTTATAACCTGTGATATTTTTAGTTAACGCACAAAATGTTTTTGAAAACAATTTTCGTTTTATTTATATTTAATGGAGTTATTATTAGTGGAGATCAGACAGTAAGTATAAGGCATGCCCTTCTTAATATTACAATAGCTTTGTGTTGTAATTTCTTACAATTTTGGGTCTTTTTAAGAAAGTTTATCTAGAATAGCAACAACTGTTAACAATAATAAATACATGACTTTTCATATGTCGAAAGTCCACTTAAAAAATAATGTAGGTACCTTTAATACGTACATTATTTTTTATAAATAATAATAAATATAATAAACTATCTTCAAACCTTTAAATTAAATAATGTGTCTGTAAGTAATATAAACTGATTATTGTTTGATGGAAATATGGTTTTCATATTCATCAGATCTTACAAATAAGTCTAAAAATTACTTATGTTTCTTTTAATTGTCCCATTTATTTTACAACATATTCATTACCTATATTTTCCTGTTAAGTATTGCATATTAAAGGATATGACATACAGGATATGCAATTTTTGACAGCGAACTGAATCAACTTGCGTAACAGACTACTGGTTAGGATATTGTGATAGAAATTAAGTTTAAAAGCAGTGAATCTGTTCCTAAAGCAAATCCATTTCAATCTTGGCAAGGTCTATATTTTTTTTACTGTAGACTGCCAATGATATTTGACTCATTTGAAGTGTAATATCTTTTTCTAAATATACAATGACATAAACATTTACTGTTTAAAGTATTATATTATTTTAATTATTATGAATTTGAGGGCTATGTGGGTCTTGTTTCCGTTTTAATCATGGTCTGGCAGTTTGGGTGGGTTATGCGGCCTACACTAATGTCGTGTTCTTGGTATTGTTTGTCGTTGAGCTCCTTAAGTTTTGAGTTGAGCTGCACGGTTACTGGCGAATGCGTGTAATGACTGCACAGGTCCACTCAATCTGCGTGGTTCTGTCCTCAACAGACCACTTCAGACACCAATCTACATGGTCCTCAAAGATTATTTCCGGATTTTTTTATATGTATACACATTGACATTGATGAATTTTATATATACAATGACATGGATATTTACTTTGTAAAGTATTTTATTTTTTATTATTACTATTGTGAATGTGAGGACTATGTGGGTCATTTTTTTTCTGTTTTCCTTCTTAGTTAGTTTTAAGCATGATCTGGGCCTACCCAAATGTCCTTTCATTGGTATTGTTCGCCGAATCATGAGGCTTCTCAAGCTCTGAGTTGAGCTGCATGATTTTTGACAAATGCGTGCACTGATTGGACAGGTCCGCTCAATCTGTGTGGTTCTTTACTCAAAAGACCATTTCAGACATCAATCTACATGGTTTTCACATGCTCTGACCAAGATTATGTCTGGACTTTAAAAGAGACTGTGACCTCTGAGTTTGTTTCGGCCTTTCTTCTCAGACTAGTCAGATAGGAAACGCCGACCTCATCTAGTTTAAAAAAAATGTGATTGACATGTAAAAGTGTTTGTACAAACCTACTTACAGAAAATAAATCATTTATCATTTATCTAGTTAACTAAGGAAGCTAACTGGCTACACATTTCAAGTAATCCCATAAAATAAGTAAAATAATTTTAAATATTTTCTTTTTCAGCTCTCACAAAAAACTGTAGACTTTTGGGATGAAACTGAACCTTTTGGACAAACAAATTCACCATCACCAGACCTCAGACTCCCTTCTACTGTAGTGCCAAGTTTCTACAGACTGAAATTAAAAGCTGAACTAGAAAACTCAACATACTCCGGTGACGTATACATAACTATACGGGCCAGTAGGAGTGTCAAGGAAATTATATTACATTCTAAGAACCTCAGTATTAGTAGCAATGCTAAGCTTACAGAACAAATATATGAGAAAGTTGAGATTTTACGGTCTCCTAAAGTCAAACGAGATGTGAGTGAGGCTATGGTAACTGCAGCTGACAATGTTACTGTCACCGATGTTCCTACAACTACAGCCGCTGCTGATCAGAATGCTACAACAGCAACTGTATCAGAAACAACTCCAGTTGTCAGCAATGAGACAACTTTAAGAAGCGAAACAACGCAAGCACCGCCACCTGCTGATACAGAAATCACCCGGAGTGCAGTACGGACCATCAGAATATTGTCTATAGTAGAAGGTTCTGGGGATAGACTGATACTGCCGTTAGAGTCTGCGTTAAAAGCGAATGTAGACTACGTACTGCAGCTGTCCTTTGAAGGAAAGATCTCCAATTCAATGACTGGATTTTATAAGAGCACATACATGAATGATAAACATGAAGTCAAGTAAGTTTTTCTTTTCATATTAAAATAGGTATCTTGTCCTTTGGTAAATTTCCTGCTTTTTCAGTAATAATCTCATTTGTCTGATAATCACCTTCATTAAGGCAGTCATTCGGAAATCTGGATGACAAAAATCTCAGTAACTATCAGTGCTATTAGTGTTGTTTAACTATGGCCATTGTAGTAGATATTACGTAGTTTATCAGTACTGTGAAAATTACCCCATTTTCCTACAAGTTAATTGCATAGGATTTTGCCAGATATTGTTTTAGTATCATACAAATTCTGAGTATTTTAAAAATCAATAAAAATGAACCAAAATATATCTTAGTCGTATTTTCTGATCCCCAAGACACAGGCAAATGCCTAGTTCGGACGTCACCATTCAATCTCAGCTTGTACCAATTATAATTATTAATAAACAAATTTGAATTTGAATGTAAAATAAATAAAGATTTGCTTCTGTGCCAAACTAAAATAAGTATGACATAACACTAGAGATTGTTTAGTAAACCGTACTTTATCTTTCAGAAAGTACTGATAAATCTTAGCTGAATCATTTATTAAGTGACTTGTAGAATTCATTCATAAATATTACACAACTGTTACAGCAGTTGATTGTATGCTGTGAAAGATACAGAGAGAATACTTGATTGTTGACCAAAAGGCAAAATTGAAAAAAATATTTTTAAACACAAGAAAACATGGACATCAGTTCCTCACCATTGCTCCTAAATATTTTTTGTACCTATTTTAGGTACCTACCAGGTACCTGCACATCCTTCAATCAACTCAGCCTTTCGCAGTCCATACATAGGCCTCTCCTAAGCTGCGCCACGACACACTGTCCTCCACCTTCCGAATCCAATCTGTCCCACCCGCCTTCCCACATTACGCTTGCCGATACGCGGTCTCCACTCCAGGACTCGTCTGCTTCACCGGCCGTCGGTCCTTCGGCATATTATGGCCAGCCCACTGCCACTTCAACTTGCTTACTCTGCAGGCTATGTCAGTAACTCCGGTTCTTTTCCAGATAACTTCGTTTCTGATTTTATGCTTCAAAGAAACTTCGAGCATAACTCGCTCCAAAACTTGCATATACTCCAAAGGCTATGCAAAATTTGAAAACACCAATCAAGCATCAGTTATCTGCTTCATTATTTAGCAATACAAAATTATTCCCATATTTATAACTCCGTATTTGCAGCAAAAACAAACTCAGACCCCACAAATATCGATGCAAGAAGTACAGGAACATTTCCTCGCTAAAAATACAACCAACTCTTATCTTTCAGAAACCTAGGGGTCACCCAGTTCGAGCCGACATCGGCGCGGTCCGCGTTTCCTTGTTTCGACGAGCCAGCTTTCAAGGCTAAGTTCGAAATCAGCATCGCCCATCCAGAATCTGTCACTGCTTTGTCGAATATGAAGATTATGACTCAGGAACCCATGTAAGTACCTAATTTTCTCATTGCGAAACATTTAATCTCAAATATGAGACAAAAAACTTCGCAGGCGCTCCCTGTAAAATACTGGTATTCAGGTGCATTTGGTTAACCTGGAAACCGACCCCAACAATTATGTTAGTTAACAATTATGTTTAATTGAGAAAAGGCTAGGCAGAGGAAGAAGATGAGCAAAAAAAAATAATTGAAATTGAATACACCTGATCACTACAAGGTGTAATTTAAATAACGCAAAACCTTGAAAAAAAAATCAGTTGTTCCCTACATTTTGACGAGTTATGCGAACATAAATGTAGAGAACAGCTGATATTTTTTTTGCGATTTCAGGTTTGGTCCCATAGCAAAAGTTGTTCATAATGATGAGTACAATGACCCCTTGTGAGGTTTCGCGTTATTTAAATTACACCTTGTATATTTAGGCGAATTTAGTCTGACATCACTGTAACTAGATGCAAACGTTTTGGGTTTCGAAGCATCCGGATAGGCCCAGTAGAGAAGTAGTAAGTTCTGCTGGCCGTTGAAACTACCATGCTTTTGAAAGTTGGAAAGAATGCTTTGGATCCCTGGCTAGGTGCGATTGTGATATTAGACACTAGATCGAAAAAAAAACTAGAACGAAAAAGACTAAGTTACTTAATTGTCATTCACCGCAGGAACCCTAAAGTGATTGTGTGACTAAGAGTAACTATAAAATCGATTGAATACGCATCAACGCACAAATTGTTTTATTAATCACTACCCACAAATATGGCCGCATGTACTCTCATAATCAAGTTTTTTATTGTAGTTAGTTTCGAAATGTGTAACTCATTTTTCAGAGTTACAATATTTTTTTTCCATTTTATTTTAAAATGTATTTATTTTACTAGCAATCGATATTTATATCTATCGATATAGATACATATACATATAGATACATAATTATATCGATATAGAATATTTAAAAAAACTCTTGGCCTGTTTTTGGTATTAAGGGTTGTTTTCTTATTCATTTCAACAAAATTGGTACCAGGCTTGATTATTCCATACACATATATAAGGTCAACTTTTATTAAGTACAAAAATTTTAAGGATAGATTCATTAACTTAAGATAGACATTTCTTGAAAAAATAATACATTTCTACACGCTAGTTTCCAAGAAAAACACCAAAAACAATTTAAAACAAAAAGTCAAATTCAACATCCTGTGTATTAATGGCTAACGTACTCTAACAATAAGCAGAATATAACAATGGTTTCTTGCCTGCATACGTGCAGCGGCGGCATGTCCCCCTCTTCGCCCCGCTGCCCCCGCCTTGCCCGGCCGGCATTGAGCGCAGGAGATTCTTTCAGTTCGCCAAAATCAAGGGAGGCCGCGACACCCAGTGCAGCTTGAAGAGGAGGTGCTGGATTTCTTTCACCGGCACCCCGTGGCGAGTACCGGAGACGCTGCCCGTGTGTTTGGCGTAAGCCAGAACTACGTGTGGCAGCTCCTGTGCAGTGAAGGTTACCATCCCTTCCATTTCACTCGGGTCCAGGAGTTGCTGCCTGAGGATTACGCACCGAGGGTCGAGTTCTGCCGTTGGCTGCTGCGGAACCCTACGTATAACGTGCTGTGGACGGATGAGTGCACATTTACGCGCAAGGGACTATTTAATGTGCATAATGCTCATTACTGGTGCGAGTACAATCCACGAGTTATTCGGCCGGACCACTTCCAACACCGATTCAGTGTAAATGTGTGGGCAGGAGTGTTGAACGGCCAATTACTGGGACCTGTTTTTCTGGACCGACTGACTGCGGACACGTACCTGCAGTTCCTCCAGCGAGACCTACCAGAGCTGCTGTTGGATGTGCCTGTGTGGTACCGCAGGTACATGTACTATCAGCACGACGGCGCGCCGGCGCACTTCAGTGTGAGGGTACGCGCCTACTTAGACGAGGCGTTCCAAGGGCGATGGATTGGGCGTGGTAGCATCCGCTGGCCGCCACGTTCACCTGACTTGACGCCGATGGACTTCCACGTGTGGGGTAGGGCCAAAGACCTAGTCTATGGGAACGATGGTCATACAATCCGTACAGTGGAAGAATTACGTGCGCGAATTGTGAGTGCATTTGACGTGATGTCCAGTGAACATCAAGTGCTTACTGAAGTCCGGAGGCATTGTCTCGATCGCGCTAGACAGCAAGGCGACAACAAGGGCGTCACGTCCAACAATTGATGTGATATGTGTAAATAACTATTAAATTGTGTAAATAAGTGTAAATTTGTTAATGAATTCTGACTATTTTTAACACGCCAAGTTAATGCAAAAAGTTAGGTAAGTTGTTAACATTTTTACATTAATTCAATACTAAAAAAAATAACAAATTGTATTAACTTGTCAGTCCAAAGCCTGAAAAAGTGTGATGAAAAATTAAAATACGATAGATTAGCGCAAACGTTAATATCGTTTCTTATAGTCTACACTAATTATTAGGTATGATAGCTTCGAGTAGCATAGCTTGGGATGGAGATTCGACCAGAAGTCAGTGCAGTCCGAGCGATGACGTAATACCGGGTTTAATGACCGTGGGTTTTTTGAGGGTGCAGACCCAGAACAATTGAGTCGGTATACAGTATGCTTTTAAAAATATTATAATTTATGTGTTAGAAAAACTGAAAAAAAAAACTAGCCTGATTATTTGAAAAAGAATGCTAGGACCGTATTTCTATCGTATAGATAGACGTTCTGTTTAAATTTTTGTACTTGATAAAAGTTGACCTTATATAACCGATTCAATGCGGATGGCGCCGCAGAGGCGCCTCTGCGGTGGCATCCGCAATGAATTGGTTAACTTGAAGACAAACAAACAGGACAAGGAAGACCACTATTCAATTGAATGAGGAACACCTTTTTTCCTCACCCCTTAATCCGTCGCGTGCCAATTAGCAGACAATAGAAATTGTATTGTTTTCTGTACACATGGTGTACATTCCACGTTTGAGAGGTTAAAAGACTACCTAGGGGTAGACTACCCGAGTAAACTTATCTACCTATACAGGGTCAAATTAAATAAGCTAGCGAATCTACGCGGACTTGATGGTATCGATATCTAAACACAATTAAGGAAAAAATAAATAAATTAGACGATTACTTTTTTAGGGGTCATCGACCGCAGTTAGTGTAGTCACTGGAAATTGCAGTTTTCAAAGTCAGCTTTTTATCGTGTAAACTTCACAGACGTGATGCGTATCTCAGCACGACAAACCTAAGGAAAATAGATTTTCTCAACTTATACCTCACTAGCGACCCGCCCCGGCTTCGCACGGGTGCAATGCTGATCACTACATAGTAGTCGCTTCCCGCTGTCTGTCTGTCTCTATTTTAAAGCCATTATTTCTCGTAAAAAGTATAGGATAAAAAATCGTTATTGTGGGTTATCCCTAAGAGATACACATATACCATTGTGAATTTTTTGTAGACCTTTTTAAAGTGTACAATACTGTAGTACATTATTTCGATCTATCTCGTAGGATTCAGCCAGCGTTTGCAATGTAAACGCAAAAAATGTGTTTATTTACGACATCACATTAGAAACCTCTAAAATTATCATTGTTTCTCTACTATATTATGCATGTATTATACATATAAACCTTCCTCTTGAATCACTCTGTCTATTAAAAAAAAACCGCATCAAAATCCGTTGCGGAGTTTTAAAGATCTAAGCATATATAGGGACAGAGAGACGGAAGCGACTTTGTTTTATACTATGTAGTGAAGTAACAGAACATCCAGCTGTTTTTTTTTTGTGATTTCAGTGTTGGTCCCATAGTGAAAATTGTTCATATTCATGGATAGAAGACCCTGTAAAAATTGGAGACTGTAAAAAAAAAAACATCAAGTTTAAACGGTTTTGCTTGCACAAAAAAAAGTTTTTTTGCTTGCCTTGGAGAACCAATAAAAGACAGCGCACTAATATAATTTCTCCTTCCACAGTCCCGAGCAACCCGGCTGGCAATGGACCCACTTCGACAGATCAGTCAGCATGTCAACCTACCTAGTCGCATACGTACTCTCAGACTTCAAATCCTTAGAAACAAGTTACACGAGCAAAGACAACGTTACCATTCCTATCAAGATTTGGACGAGGCCCGAGTTAATAGCAAAAGCCAAATACGCGTCAAGCATTACGCCGAAACTTCTCGCGTACTACGAAGATGTTTTCGGAGTGCCATACGCGTTAGATAAGATGGATTTGATAGCTATTCCTGACTTCTCAAGCGGCGCTATGGAGAATTGGGGACTGGTAACTTTCAGGTGAGTTTTATTGTGTTGTATTTTCCCTTGTCTGTTCGATAATTTACTACTCATTTCATTAAAAACTGCGAGCTGTAGAAGCGAACCACGGCTATGAAAATACTTCGCGGTTAATTTAGATTTATTTATTTACTAGTTGTTGCCCGCGACTTCGTTCTTCTTTTCGTTTGATTAGCTTTAGCCTTAGTTACTCATTATGACATCAGCTATCTGCCTGTAAAAGTCCTGTAAAAATCGGTCCAGCCGTTTCGGAGATAAGCCGGAACAAACATACAGACAGACAAATATTTTAAATACTGTTTTTTCGCTGTGACGTAAATACTTTCATATAAATTTAGTAAAAAGCTGTTATTTTGACATTATAAACAAACACTTTTGTTTATTTATTGGCATAGATTTTAAAAAAGTGTGGTACTGTCTGTTTACAATTAATATTATTTAACAATTTTGGGATACATCGTAAATGGTTACCTATTCGCCAGCGCAGAGAGTTAAGGGCTCTGTCTACGTTGTTCTCTATTCTCGACAAACCTACTGCTCCTTCTTACTTGACTTCCCAAATTCAATATTTATGCTCTGCCCATGCTAAAAATCTTCGTTCCACCAACAATCGTCTTCTACAATGTCCTTCTCACCGTTCTGGCTTCGTTCATTGTTCCTTCTTTGTCCAGGCAGTCTTTCTTTGGAATTGCGCTCCCTCTGAACATCAGGCCGGCAACACGTGAATAGTGGCGGGGCAAGACCTAAATTTCATGTGGGCAACATACATTTTGCGAGGCCCTCTGGTAACGCAAAAATATGGATTTGAACAAAAATTATTTAAACTAATAATTTTTATTTATTATGGAAAATCAAAAAGCTACAAAAAGACTATACATAAATTATTATAGGTAGGAAACAATGAAAGTGTTTAAAGTTTTAGTGATGCTTTAATTAGAGGTTGGCACGGTATGCAAAAAAATCTAAAAACAGAAATGAGCGTGGACATTGGATAATACAAACAAAAAAAAATGTATAAAAGATGCAAAAGGTTTACATCTTTAGAATCACAAATCCATAAGCAACAAAAACAAACAAAAGGAACAAAATATATAAAATCAACTAACTATTTACTTAATATTTATGGATAGGAATTTATACAACGTGTAACGTTAAATCCGCAAAACCTGAAAATAGTTTGATCAGAATAACGAGCAGAATCAATTAACCACTTTTTTAATATAGGTCACATTTTTCAAAAAATCTTCATTAAAAACGTTGCCTTGTCTATTTATTAATAGGTCAAGCAAGGCATCACATGCAGACACCCGACAAAATAGGTAGGTAAACATAAATTGTTGTCGACCAATTTAAATTTTCTCATACGCGGGATAATAATAGCTTTTATTTCAATGCAAATACGAATCCTCCATACAGTACCATGAATAAAACAATTTGAAGTAAACAATAATGCTACCTATCTTTTTTTTAACTTAAACTTAACCTAAGAGTTAGAAAGAGCAATGACGATCTGCACTGAGGCGGACGTGCGAAATACGTGACAGTGCCCATGTTACTTCAGTGAGCGGCACAGGTGTAAATTGTTTTATCCCCTTACCCCGGCGGCGCGTGAGTGCGCGCAAATTTCGCGACTATGGCGTTTTTGTACACTAACATTCAATATTGTGAAATGGTGAGAATGTTGGCGAAAATTTTTGTCCAAAGCCTGGAAAAGTGTGATGGAAACACTTAAATCACTGTTCAAAGATAACCTAAGTTCTTTATGAGCGTAGATTGTAAATAATAATTTCAGCGCGGCGCAGCGGTCCGGTGACAACTCCTCCCTCGATAGAGCGTCGTCGCAGACGCAAGAAACGATCAGAATGGCCAGTAAAACTAAAACAGCACATAAAACCTTTACAATTTTACTATTGATTTTTTTTTCTCTCTGACATAGGTCAATTGAATTAAAAATCAGTTGGGATGTCTGAGGTTTTGCGCATTTAACGTTACACGTTGTATACTGAATTTTTGAACTTACATACAAAATAAGTTTAATTAAGTCTGTTTCTTAGCAAGAGCACAAAAGCGGGACTCAGTCGATTGATTAATAAAAAACTGGTAAAATGCGAGTTGGACTCGCGCACCAGGGATTCCATACAAATTTTTAGAAACTACTGGTATTAGCCCGACGGTGGTTCTCCATAATACTCGTAGTTAACGCAAATGGTGCTAGCCAAAATAAAAAGGAAATTGGTAAGTGTAAGGGTTATTGTTATAATAATGACGAATAATATTTTTCGTCAGCTTAAACGCGGCGAAAAGTTTTGTTCGTCCTGCCTTCGAGGAGCGAGGCCCCTAGGAGAGCGAGGCCGTAGGCGATGGCCCACGTCGCCCACGCCTTACGCCGCCTCTGCACGTGAACATATCCGTCAGAAGTTCGCCGTAACATCCCAGCGCTGATATGCTGGATTCTTTTTCTCCTCTACCGATCATTTTTCTCCAGACAGTTCATTTTGTTTATGTATGTATATATGTATCTATCTATGCATTGTTATTAATTAATGTATTGTATAGTCATTTCCTAGCTATCTATCCCGTATGTTACACCTACCATATTTTGTCTCTGCATCACCCTAAGGTTGACGGGTAGAAAATGCCTCAGGCATTAAGTCCGCCTTTGTACAGTACTTTTTTTTACTTTTGCATAAAGTTTTAATAAATACATAAATGTTACGCTCGCAAATCATATTTTGTTCAACATACAACTTGACACTGATGAAATCGAAAAAAACGTAAGAATATTTGAATTTCGCGAGCTACCTAGCGCATCGCCTTAAAGGCCTCTACACACCAAACGTGTAGGCCGCAGATGTTGCGTCCCTGGCGCCGCCAGCAAAGGTCGTTCCGGCTTATAATGTTCAAATGCCGCCGGCCTAACCCACCGGCACCAACCCGCCGGGCAAAGCCGGCGGCCCGTGTTTGGTGTGTAGAGGCCTTAATGATGACAACTTTGTAGACTATTATTATATTTAGAATACACTGTGTAAAATGTTATGTCACGCGAACAATGAGGTAAACTGAATGACGTAAATAATGACATAATGATATAAATTCATATTGTTTTAAAAGGTATGGTTGACAGAGTTTGTACTTTTGTGACGTCATAAATAAATTGTGGTTTATGACATAAAATGTAAAGTCTATTCAAAACCTTGTTTCCAATAGATGTTATTTCTACTTGCATAATTATATAAACTGTGTTTTATTGTTTTTAATTATTGAACTTGGCTTAAAACAGTTTTAATAAAAGTTAATAAATAAATTAAAGGAATATCAACTTTATGATAATGATATACTTAATGATTTTAGAATGACTAGCACTATTGAAAAAGTAAATTTGCTATATAGTAGGTAGCGCAAACTGAACCTTATGTGTGGGTGCTAAAGTCAATTTTCCAAATACATATATTATTTTGTTTACATTTTGAGAAACTAAATTGCTAACCCAGAATAAATTTTATTTTACATTGAGGCAACGAAAATGATAATTTTTGACGACGAAAATATTTAAAAACCGTTATCCTATTTAAGAGCTTTGAGACACCAAGCAAATGTGTGTCGTATTGCACATTGAGTAATATAATACAGATAGATACCTAAAGTTAGTTTTAATTATGATATGAACATAAATGAAAGGAGATGCTCATACCTTCACGCGCCATGCTATATATCGCTCATCCAATGGAACAACGACGTAATTACGTTTTAGCTATTTTTCAGGAGAACGGTTATATCATATTTTCAATTTCAAACTTTTAATCCAATGATTATGCTTTAATGTTTAATATTTTTATGTATGTTACTTTCAATCAATAATAATTCGTAATAATTTCATGAGAAAACTCAAGAACTGTTAAAAAAACATTTTCGTAATTACGTCGTTGTTCCATTGGATGAGCGATATGTCAAAAAAGTAACAAATACTGGTTAAAACCCGTAAAAGTATAATATTTCATACACATTTCTTGACGCATGCGTAACATCAATCTAATCGCAGTAGAATTTTAACTCGGCGTAGCGATAGGAAACCTTTTTTAACGCCTTCTAACGACTTGCAGTGGCCATATAGAACTAAAAAATCGTAAGTGAAAGTAATATGTATTTCAGTAAACATTTATTTTACTATTTTTTTTTTTTTTCATTATTTAGTTTGGGTATGCACGTCACTTCGTCGGAAGTATTCAAGATGTTTATATTGGTTGTTTATGGTGAATCTAAACGTGACGATCGCTTAACGGTAGACGCGTTAGAATGGTGAACGAAAGGACGCAAATACAAATCTCGCACGTTGCATTATTGATTATTTAGCACATATTTAGTCGATTAACTTGATAGACAAACAAACGAACTGCCCACAATACTTTACGCAAACAATCGATTACTTAGTATGTTAAATCGAATTCTAGGTCGTAGCACATACTCGTATCACTGCTATTAAACATTTGTTTCTCAGCCAATAAAAAGATATAAAAACACGTCTTCTACAATTACCGGTCTATTGAGAAATTGTCATACTTTCAAGTTAGCTGATGGATAGTTTTTCACAATTTTACTATGTCAAAACATAACTTTTTAATTTCCATCATGATTCTTTTCACCACGGACTGGTCGGTGTTATTCGCGTTGATTCCCCGTGTGACACCACGAATTTACCGTTTGTGTCACGGGGAATTTTTATTCTTCGTTATTCGTTATACGCTAATAAGATCGTTTGTCCACCGCCACCGTCAGCGAGACGTCAACGAGAAACGAGATTATGCGAAACGAACGTGACGTCCTGGCGACGGCGATCGTTTGTGCACTGCGGCTGAACTCGACGGTTCAGTATGTTATGATGTCTATCTTTTGTCTAAAAGCAGAGCGAATGGCGCCTGTGCGACGGTAGTGTATAGACAAGTATTTCCGGCACATCGGCCCGTCACAATCTCGGGCTTAGTTCTAGCGGTCCCGCCGAACTACTCCAAATCCGGGGGTCAGGATCCCGGCGCTCGGGTGACGGACGTACGATAGACACGCGGCCGTTGTAAATGTATGTATTCGTACTTCGTCGCCGTCATCTTGTTCTCGTTGACATTCTGTTGACGGTGGCGGTAGACAAACGGCTTAAGGGTGAAAAGACTGTACCTTAAGCACAGCTATTAGGTCATCCCACTTCCAGTGTCATATTTTTTTATTATTATTATTTTACAAAAACTGACTACTATACTATATAACCTTGTGACACTAATCAATAATCTCCACCACTATTAATCACTCGCTCCCAGACTGCTGGCAAATCTTGAACACCATTTAAAGTACCACTTTCATTTAATTCATCAATAATGCTCTTTAGTTTAATATCTAACTCCTGTTTGCTATTGTATCGAGTACCCGACAATTTCCTCTTCACATGGCCAAAACAATTGAAATCACAAGGATTCATATCCGGGGAATATGGCGGCTGAATAATTTCAATCCATCCTTTATCTTCAATTAAATTCTGAACTATTTTTGATTTGTGCGGTCTGGCGTTATCATGTAAAATTATAGGACTCGTTATATGATGTTCGTCTGCCCAAATAGGAATATTTTCTTCTAAAAATGACTTATATCGCTCTCCAGTCATAGATGTATTTTCATCATAAGTTCTCCAAAAAGCAATGCCTCTGACATCCATAGCTACTATTAGTAGTATTTTTCGTTCATGTAGCTCTGCACGTGGTAAATGTTCAGCTGAAGTGCCCGGTTCCACCCAACATCGTGATTGATGTCTTTGACGAGGAGTATAAAATTCGACCCAAGTTTCATCAAGGCATATGAATCTATTAAGTATATTTTTCTTACGGCGATACCACGATAAATGGCTACGCGCAGTTTCATAACGAAACTCCTTCTGATCCGTGTACAGAGTGTGGGGCACCCACACTGCACTTTTATTGACCAGACATAAATCCTCCGTGAGTACTCTATGTATAGTGGAATGAGGAATGTTAAGTTGAGTGGAGAGATCACTGACACTGACCCTACGTGACTGACGAAGTGCTTCCTTGATTTTGTCCCTTGCTTCTAATCTAGTCGATGATAATGATCGAGGTGCTCGCGGCTCATCTTCAGCTGTGGTTCTTCCTTGTTTGTACATTTCAAGCCATCGCTGTACGGTTCTTTTATTTAAGGCGTTACGACCAACACACTTTACCAGTAAGTCGTGCGCAACTCCTCCAGAGTAGTTGAGTAAAGCACAAAACTTTAGAAATATACGTTGCTCCACTACATTAATAGATTTTTTTAAATCTTCCATTTTAAATCAATGCACGTCTTGACAATACAACACACCAAATTAAACTAACATGATTGTACAAGACAACACATGTATTAACTATTGCATACCATTGCGCAATACATAAATATTGAAAATAAAAAATATGACACTGGAAGTGGCATCCCACTTCCAGTGTCATATTTTTTATTTCCAATATTTATGTATTGCGCAATGACCTAATAGATAAGTCTATTCCAAGTTACAACAACACTGTTCATACCTGCAGAAGTACAAAAAAGGTCGGTAACAGATTCTGACAAGGCCATCTCCTAATTACATCATCTTTTGCCATAGAATGTCAGTGGAAACGGTATAACGTTATCTAAATCGTTATGAGTTTTGACGTATCCTAAGGCCGTTAACAACCACTTAACCTAGTGTAATTATACTTTACTCGTTGCTTATCGCCGGAAAAGATAGCTGAAATTGTAAAAAAAAACGCACAAAGAGATTATTTTAATGTGACGTCTTAACACTTGTCTATCAGAAAGCTATGATAATGTAGAGGTTATCACCAAATGCTGTCTATTGAGAAAAATATTTATATTTATCTATTTAATCTTTTCGCACAAAAAGGTACAAAGGCGGACTTCATGCCTTAGGCTTTCTCTACCAGTCAACCAATATGCTTAAACACCATTATGTCATATTATTATAAAAGATTCGCCTCGTACCATTCATTTCCGACGATTTTGAGAAGCGTAAATTCTAATCTAGACAGGTAACACAATATATGAAAGCAAGTCTACTTACTTCATAGATTTGAGTCCTTATACGATCTTCGCAGGATGGCCGGTAGCAGCTAGATGGGAGTTGCAAAAAATCGAGTTGAATGGCGTGCAATAGGAGAGGCCTATGTCCAGCAGTGGACTTCTGTAAGCTGATGATGATGATGATTTTATGCTCGAACTTACTGACTGCTTTGTATTGTACAAGCATTATTGTCATCAAAAATCAGAACAAGTCACTTTAATCCCTTTTCACCCAAGCCTGCTGTAGATTCGTTGGCCCTTAATACATTTTTATTTTCTCCCACAGAGAAACAACCCTACTTTTCGATGAAGACGAGAGCGTTCCCCGCGACAAACAGAACGTAGCCATCGACATAGCGCACGAGCTCGCTCACCAGTGGTTCGGGAACCTCGTCACCATGAAGTGGTGGACCGATCTCTGGCTTAACGAGGGATTCGCGACTTATATCGAGTATGTTGGAGTGGACCATGTGAGTACTAGCAGTTATTACTACAGACTATACAGCCTAGGATACTCCTAAAAAAAATTAGGTCGTTTTAGTGAACGAAAAGGAATTTACATCCAGTCCCGAAGCACCAATTTGAAGTAGATACAGTAGAAGTGTGGGCAGACAGTAGATGAGGTGGACAGATGACCTGGTCAAGATTGCTGGACGAC
This sequence comes from Eremobia ochroleuca, assembly GCA_949629135.1. Lineage (NCBI taxonomy): Eukaryota > Metazoa > Arthropoda > Insecta > Lepidoptera > Noctuidae > Eremobia > Eremobia ochroleuca. The sequence goes on from OX451389.1 coordinate 19,912,895, forward strand.
TCTGGCTTAGGAAGGCTAGAGAGAGAATAGTGGCGTGCATTGCAGGATGCCTACACTCAGCATTGGGTGGCGAAAGACTGGAGAAAAAGAAGAAGATGCGTAGCCCACAAGTTCCTCTCAGGATCTCATGTTGATTCTTGTCTGAAGTTTAGGTGGTTTCGTTTAATGTCTTGATCAGCCAGTTGAGAGAATTTAAAATAAACAAGGTTTACACATTTACTCTCCGCTGCTCATTTCCGGCCTAAGATAAGGCAGCAAGGTGGCTTAACCCTTCGTATCTCCGGAACGTGGATCCACGTGAGACACAATGGCTTTTTAATGGTTTCTGTAATTACGACATCCAACCGGTTAAACAATTGAGCATTCCACTATAAGCAGTGCCTTACAGTCTCTGGGGTCCCGAACGAAATCTCAAGAGTTTTTATTAAATACTAGCTTCTACACGTGTCGTCGTCCGCGTGAAATTTTTTGCTCCCACCCCACCCTCCCACTCGCATCGTAACACGTGCCCGTGGTATCACTTCGTTTTCGGTTAGCCTTATTTCTGCCTTCATTTCTTTTTGCTCGGTTCCTAAAGGTCATAGCGTGATGTTAAATCTATCAAAGCCTTCCTCAAAAATTGGGCTACTCAATGCAAAAAGATTTTTTTATATCCGACCAGCAGTTCCAGAGATTAGCGCGTTCAAACAAACATACAAACAAAAAATCTCATCAGCTTTATTACAAGTATATAATACAACGTGTCCCTGAATAAACGCATAGCCTCTTAATGGGTCATTGTACTCATAATTATGAACAACTTTTACTATGGGACCAAACCTGAAATCGCTAAAAAAAACCAGCTGATCCCTACATTTATGTTCGCATAACTCATCAAAATGTAGGGAACAGGTGATTTTTTTTCGCGATTTGAGTTTTGTTCCCATAGTTAAAGTTGTTCATAATGACGAGTACAATTACCCCTTAAGAGGTTGTGCGTTCCTTCAGGGACATGTTGTATATACTTAGATAAATACAAAAGTGGTCCTATATGAATAACCCCTTAGTAAGCAACCTATTCCAATATACCCTTTCCTTTTTCTAGGTGGCACCCGAATGGAACATGTTCGAATCCTTCTCCCGGGACAAAATGGACCTCCTTCGTTCCGACGCGCTCAAAAACACCTCCCCAGTATCTCGCAAAGTGGAGGACGCTTCGGAAATATCGCAGAAGTTTGACGAAATATCGTATACTAAGGGAGCTAATCTTATACGGATGCTGAACCATACGATATCCGAGGACCTGTTCCATAAGGGATTGGTTATCTATTTGAATCAGTGGTGAGTGTTGTGATTGTTCTTAGTATGAGGATGGTTGAATTTATTTAGACTGACTTTGAAACTGCTCAATTCAAGCTCAGATTTCTGAGTTTGATTCTCAGGTATACTGATAGGTACATAAAATAATACTTTATAGTACATAAGGCGACACATTAAGCCATTCACTTCCAGTTCTCTCATTATATAGGTTTTTCGTATAATCAGAAGTCAGCTTATACTGGTTATCTATAGGTTGATGTGTAGCCGTACGTACACCGAAATTGTAATAGAGCCAATTGGTTTGATGACGTCTGCGATATCGATGGTTCGATTCCCGCATCGCAAAAATCTTTTATGGTTGATAGAAAAACTATCCAGTTGTGTATATTTTCCTAATCATATTTTTCGTAAAGGCACCTTTTCATTAACCCTAACAACTAACACTGTAGAAATCATGGTTAGTTTTTTTTTCATTATTTTTCAATGTTTATTGATAAATATTTTAATTGAGAGGAGCCCGTGGCTAAATAATAACAGCCGCACAGGCCGATCGATCAGGTTAAGCTACGCTTGCCGCGGTTGGTCTGTGGATGGGTGACCATCTTTACATACCGGCACTCCTCCGTGCCTCGGAAAGCACGTTTAGCCGTGGGTCCCGGCTGTCATTCGTGGATCTTTGACAGTCGTTACGGGTAGTGAAGAGTCCGAAAGTCTGACAACCAGTCTTTCCAAGGGGTATTGTATTACACAGTAACTGGGTTGTGGAGGTCAGATAGGTAGTCGCTCCATGTAAAATACTGGTATTCAGCTGCATCCGGTTAGACTGGAAGCCGACCCCAACATAGTTGGGAAAAGGCTAGGCAGATGCTGATGACTGTTTTTTTTTTTATTGAAACCAATTGATAAAAAGAAAAAATGATTTACTTACCTGTCACAGATACTGTAACTTATAATCAAAATTATAATTTACAGTTTAAATCAATGGTTTTATAAAACAGCATCAAAACCCATGTCATGGTAATTTTATCACCCATTATTCCCACCAGGAAATACTCGAACGCTGAAGAGAACGACCTGTGGTACGCGATGGCTAAGGCTGCTCCATCAGACCCGGCCCTCAAGGACCTCAACGTGGTGGACTTCATGAACTCCTGGACCAAGCAAGCCGGGTACCCTGTCGTTAATGTCAACAGGAACTACGAGAATGGACATGTTGAGTTTGAGCAGGTAACAATTTAAATAAGTCATTTTTAGGGTTCCGTAGCCAAAGGGTAAAACGGGACCCTATTACTAAGAATCCGCTGTCCGTCCGTCCATCCGTCTGTCACCAGGCTGTATCTCATGAACCGTAATAGTTAGACAGTTGAAATTTTCCCAGATGATGTATTTCTGTTGCCGCTATAACAACAAATACTAAGAAACGACTAAAATAAATATTTATGTGGGGCTCCTATACAACAGACATGATTTTTTTTGCCGTTTTTGTAGATGGTACGAAACCCTTCGTGCGCGAATCCGACTCGCACTTGGCCGATTTTTATCTTGTATTACCCAATAATCGAGTTGTGGAGGTCAGATAGCAGTCGATCCATGTAGAATACTGCTATTCAGCTGCATCCGGTTAGACTGGAAGCTGACCCCAACATAGTTGAGAAAAGGCTCGGCCGGTGATGATGATGAGGCGTCGAGGAGGCAACCGCCTCGACGCCTAACACGCTGAAACCCCACCTGCATCATTTAATGCAGGCGGGACTTTGGAATCGCGGGTGATCAGAGTGGGGACTCTGATTGCCCACCGAGTGATTTCGGGGAATACGGTAGCACTGTGGTCACGTGCTGCCGTGCAAAGCGAGGCTCAGGGGAGACCCCCTTTAGTGTCTCCCCAGGGACGTGCCCTAACAGGCGTTGCACTGAGGGGGTTCCGGATTGGTCTACTAAGAGGTACCGGGACCCCGTCCATGTGCTGATGGTGATCACCGGGGTGGTTTTAGTGAGGTACGAGTCCCACACTACCTGGTCTTTTCCCCCAAAGTCCAGGTGCCTTTTGAAGGTTTCCCCCCGTAAACAAGAAAAAAAAAGGTGATGATGATGACCATAGTCTTGCCAATTTTCAAGGAAAGCCATAATGTTCGACAAGAGTTTATACATGTACATATGAACTCACTCATGTATTTGAATAGACTTATGAACTAAATGATCAAAAATGTTGTAGCATATGTCACCAGAAAAACACGTACTTGCTCGTGCCTCTATCAGTCAGTACAACAGCATTATTATGCTTATGAAATCATGAAAATCTAGTACCGTTTTCTTCATGTAGAAAAGAAACAGCTATTTAAGCGACTTTTTCTAATCATTAATCGCTTATTTCCCCACAGCGCCTCTTCACCTCTGCAACAGACCCCTACCAGAAGATGATAGACCAGCTGTGGCACATTCCCATCAGCTACACCATAGTGGACTCGCCCGTAGACACGTGGACCACTAAGCCCAAGTCCTGGCTCAAAGGACGCATCAGTACTGTTAGTGTACCCATTGATGCTACTCAGGCGTTGTATGTTAATGTTGATGCTATCGGTAAGTCACTCATCATCTATTCGATGTTCAAATCCTGATTCCCAAAATGACGTTTTTGCCACTTAAAGAAATATCAACTTTATGCATGTGTAAATTAAGGTGATTTCAAAATGACTAATACTTATGAAATTCATTAAAAATAGGAAGTTGTAGCGCAAACTGGAGGTCAGTTTGCGCTACAACTTCCTATTTTTTGTGTGGGTATTGAAGCTATTTTTCGAAAAACACTTTTGTTTACATGTCTGGAAACTAAATTGCAAACGCAGGATACATATTTATTCGGTGTACTTAAATTTAGTATACTAATCAAATAACGAAAAATTGTTCAGTATACTGAACCATTTTTCGTTATTTTGATCGATACTAACCTGTGATAGGCTGAGTTAACCAATCGATTTATATAGATATAAACATAGACATCATAGACAATTAGACATGTATCGATGAACTAGCGTGTCAAGGAAAAGGAGATCCTAAAATATATTGAGGAAAAACGAACATTTTAGGAGTAATTCAGGAACATGTGGACTTCAATGGACCTGGATAGAATACCAAACTTTTCCTATAACGGTTCAATTGGTCAGACGAGTCAGTCTATCACTGTCCAGTAAACAAAAATCGTGAAAATGAATGCTTATAATAAATGCTTATTTTAAAACATTTTTTAATTCCCCAGGATACTACCGCGTAAACTACGACAAGAAGAACTGGCAGTTACTAAGCGAAGCTCTAAAGGCAGGCAGTATAAAGTCCCCCATTACCAAGTCACAGCTAATCGACGATGCTTTCAATCTCGCCAAAGTTTCCCAGCTGAACTATAGTTACGCACTTGGTTTGACAACCTGTGTCATCAACGGTGAAGACTCGAAAATGGTCTGGGATCTGTTGTTGAATAATATGGCGTTTTTAAAGCATAATTTGAGGGCGACGTCTGGATATGTGCATTTCCAGGTAAGTTGGTTTATTTATATATTTTTTTTTAAGCGGGATCTGATTGAAAATCAAACGATGAAATCTTAGATGCTATATTTACCTTTGTTTTAAATATACCGTGATTATATGATTTATATTGATCATGGCAAATTGGGATTTACACTATATTCCGTCAATATAGTGTAAATGCCACTATTCAGAATCGTTAGCCGGTAGTTATAAGTCACAAATTAATAAATTTTCACAAATTACAAAATTGTTAGAGATTAGTGCATTATTTTAAGAATATTGCGATGAAATTGTATGGTAGCACTCATTCTTTCGCAAATAAAAATAAACTTTATTTGAAACGGAATAGGATTTATTCCGTTTTGGCCGAATAACGTGAATGTTTAAACAAACACGCCAACAGACGCCTCTGCCAACAAGCCAGATGGAGGATGGATGGGATGAAGGTACTCTCTGGTATAATCTTTGATTAGCACGTCATTTGTTTACCCAATTGAAACTGCTAAATAATAACCACGAAAATCATAATGACCGTTATTTTCCTTTCGTTTCCAGGACTACATGAGAATAATCCTCGCCAAACAGCTAGAACGAGTCAACTACGGCCTTTCCAAACCTAAAGACGACAACGAAGCCTTCCTTATAGAGAACCTTGTGATGTGGGAGTGCTACGTCGAGTCGCCTCGGTGTCTCAACTGGGCCAGAGAGCAGTTCAACAACTGGACCAAGCAGGCCGATATTAATAACAACCCGTAAGTAAATAGTAATAACAATAGATAGTACTTACGATAGAACTTTGTTGAAGTATAATATACATGAGTGCATAACTCAACCATAGACACACGCAATACAAAAGACAAAAAAGGTTATGGCAGACCAAAATATGCAAATAATAAGTAAATAAATTCTTTATTTCTGACAACATAAGATCCGCTGTGTTAGTAAATTTCTTTTAATGAATGTTAGTAAACTATTATTTTAAACTTGTTTATTTGAGATCGCTTCATGTGGACGACACACAAGCGAAAGGAACGTACTTCACTCGTTCATCACCCCCACAAAACGTCTCAGTATAGGAGAGTATATGTTCTCCGCATAGACATAGAGGATGGACTGTGCAATCCTTATCCTAGCAGTAACTAAAATATGGTCAGAAAACGTGCAAGAGAGACGGCTATCGGATACTCCCCTGTTGTTATCTCTTTCTAAAATTCTGATTGATCCACGTCACAACTCTGCAGGTGCGGATCATAACTACAAACCTACAGAGAGAGACAGAGCAGGGGAGTATCATCGCACTGTCCCTTTCTAACAAAGTGGACAATTTTCTGAGTGGATCGCGCAGTCCATCCTCTATTGTCTATGGTTCTCCGCCACTGTCCTCAAAATACTGTTATATCTGTCCCGGAATCTTTTTATTAAAGACGAGATTTTTTTCCGAATGACCGCATAAAAGTCGTCAGGTTGATTCAGCGCAAACATCTCAGATACAATATGAAAACGGGGCAGTCCCAACAGCATTCTGAAAACATTATTATATTGGATGTGCAAGACCTCCAGCGATCTTTTGGTAAAGCTGACCCGCAGACTCCCCGTGTACCTTTTTTTTTAAATAATTCAGTATTGCTACAGTACAGTATTGCTACAGTACATTATTGTTACAGTACAGTATTTCTACAGTACAGTATTGCTACAGTACAGTATTGCTACAGTACAGTATTGCTACAGTACAGTATTGCTACAGTACAGTATTGCTACAGTACAGTATTGCTACAGTACAGTATTGCTACAGTACAGTATTGCTACAGTACAGTATTGCTACAGTACAGTATTGGCTACAGTACAGTATTGCTACAGTACAGTATTGCTACAGTACTGTATTGCTACAGTACAGTATTGGCTACAGTGTTATATTATTTTCTGTTAGACGGAGCTTGTGGCTAAGTAATAACAGCCGCACCCGCACGAGTCGATAGTTCAGGTTAAGCTACGCTTACCGCGGTTGGTCTGCGGACGTGTGCGGATGTGTGTGTGTGACAGCCTCTTTCACAAACTGGATGTGCCTTCCAATGCTAGGTGGTATAAATGTACACAGGCCGACTTAATGCCCTAGGCATTTTCTACCAGTCAACCCTTGGGTGATGCAGAGACAAACAGTAGTAGGTGTAATCATGAAAATTGAGGAATAAATATTTTAAATATAAAGATACGCATAAACCTAATAAAACTATAAATATAATATATACCTAATTACATATAAATATAAGCACAAATAAATATACATAAATACATGAATATACTAAAAAAAAAATAAGACACACAATGAGAAAATATTAGCGTTGTGATGATACTGCCAGCTTACCATAGATAATTTGGAACAAAACCATCGATATTTGATTTTTTATTTATTGACTTTATTTATTTTTATTTTTTTTATTTTTTTCAGAATCCCCAGCTACCTCCGCTCTTTAGTCTACAACATGGTGCTCCGTCACGGCGGCAGAACAGAGTTCGACTTCCTGTGGAACGTGTTCATGAACTCCACCGACCCTAACGTGAAGAGTCTCATCATCAACAACCTGCCCAGCACCAGGGAAGAATCGCTTATTACTATGTGAGTATTGAAGAAATCAGGTAACCTGATTTGGTCGTATCATAGGCTCCGAAGCTGTACAGTGATTTGGAGCTCGTTCGTTCCCTTTTTTTTTTACGAAGTATTGTTTTTTTTTTCTATTTGTGTACATACAAAGGAGAATGCCATCAGATATACAACGTGTAACGTTAAATGCGCAAAACCTCAGACACCCCAACTGATTTTTAATTCAATTGACCTATTTCAGAGAGAAAATAAGTCATTAAAAAAATGTTAAAGGTTTTATGTGCGGTTTTAGTTTTACTGGCCATTCTGATCGTTTCTTGCGTCTGCGACGACGGTTTAACGAGGGAGGAGTCGTCACCGGGCCGCTGTGCCGCGCTGACATTGGCTTGCTTGACCTATTAATAAATAGACACGGCAACGTTTGTAATGAAGATGTTTTTAAAAATGTGACTTATATTAAAAAGTGGTCCAAATAATTCTGCTCGTTATTCTGATCAAACTATTTTCAGGTTTTGCGCATTTAACGTTACACGTTGTAAACATACATATATTTCCCCACTATTAGGTACACAATTTTGCGCCCTGTACCAAACGAAAAGTCCACTGTCACAACCAAACCTAGTGTATTTGGAGGAGAATTTAATGCCCTTCCCATATTGCTCACTATTTTTTACATGGATTCCCGCAAATCGTATTTATTTAGGTAAATGTACCTACTTAATATATATTATATCTACTATTATAGTAAATCGACAGGTACTTACCAGTTATCTTCTTGATTTAAATGTTTGTTGATTAAAGCCGTAAACTAGTTTAACATGATTTCATAGGTCAAAAGTTTTGCATGATAATTTCATAGGCCAAAAGTACTTCTACTCAGATTTCTAAACAGAAAAGTAGTTTTGGTTGATTTTTACCTTGCAAATAGTTCTGATATTGTCACAAATACCATAAATGCCTCTATTATATTTTATTTTTTTCTTTTTTTACAGGCTTCTCGAAAAATCCCTAACAGAGATACCCAAGCAGTACGCAGTAGCGGCGTGGAGTGTAGAAGCTCCGATAGGTACGCGCCTGGCGCAAGACTTTCTCCTAAAGAACTTCCACCAAGTGTACAACAAGTTCACTGAGATGGACGCCTTCACCTTCCCCGCAGTGTTGAGTGGGTCCTTCGGGTTTATTTCTACTGAGGAAGAGCTTAGCAGGGTACGTATATGTTTAACTCATCATCTGTCTAGCCAGCGTCTTTTACAATAAATTCAAAAATAATGCAACTTTTCCTAATTTGGAACACTCATTGTGTCGTCTTGTTCCTGCAGTGCGATTCTGTAACCATCTCACCGTGAAAACTTAGGCGAAGTGAGCGTGGAGTGAGCTGTCAGTGTCATCCCACCTGATAATAAAGATTGACTAAGCAAACATTTACAGTCATAATCGAGATTTTAATAATATTTTTTATGCTGATTCTATTGATTCTTTTTATATAATTTCAAAGCTAGTATTTTAGTTGTCAAAACATAACTATTTTGTGGGGTTTTAATCTAGAAAAAAAAAAAGAAAATTGATATTCTGACTAAGTTTCTGTTTTGCTATTTTATTTTAAAAACCCAGAAAATACTAATGTTTTGACAACTAAAATACTAACTGTGAAAATATTTAAAATGATCAATAGAATTAGCATGAAAAATATTATTAAAATCTCGATTATGATTGTAAATGTTTGCGTGGTCAATCCCTAGCATCAGTGGGATGACACTGACAGCTCGCTCCACACATAGTTTTCACGGTGAGATTTTTACAGAATCAACATGCAGGTCTGAGCAAGGAACTAATGTTTCAGAAAAAAATGAAAGTATTAAATTCTGAAAACCTGTTTAATTTAATTGGCTGTCTGGTTTATTTGTTTAACCAATCACAGCAGCTAACAGAAAATTGGACAGCACAGTCGTCATTTGCCATTTGAAGAGCTAACAAACCCCTCTTTTCACCTTCCAGTTAAAAACCTTCGCCCTCAAACACAAGGAGCAGCTGATGCCGATGTCTCAGACTCTTCAGAAGCTGGTGGACACGGCCACCTTCAGGATCGACTGGGTCAGGAAACACGCCACCGGTATCAGCAAGTGGTTCCAGGATTACGTTTCGGGTATGTATTTTGTAGACGTCTAATATGTCTTGTATTGATAAATGAAAACTTAGAAAGCCATTAAAAGGTTCCATTATTATAAATCAGAGGGGCAATTCCCGTATTTTTAAGAACGTTCGAATTTTAATCTGTCTCAATTTTCCCTCAATTTTTGACAAGTTTTTGACATTGATTGTCGCTGAGATGAGACTACGACTTTAATTGATAATTTGAACGGTTTACGTTTTATAAGTACGAGAATTGGCATTCTGATTTCTGTGATAGGAACCAGGCATTTGTCTATAAAATACAAGTATTTGATGAAGTAATACAGTTAACTTTATTTCGATAACGATCAGTCGTTCTGTGAAATTTTGCTGCAGAGTTATAAAAACTAAGTTGGAAGAGAAGTTTATAATAATAATAATAATTTATTTATTTCTCTCAAAAAGGTACAGTTTTGATTCTAACATCAATTTACATTTTTATTTCATCCTTTGTGAGAGCTGGAGTCTGTACTGGGTTCGGGACCTGTATTACAGATCTCCAGGCTCACACCCTTAAACTTACTATATTTGATTGCACTTACGTACCACAACATTATATAAGCTCCAAGTACTGAGAGGAATAGAATTATTACAAAACAAAGATGTGCTAAGTGTGTCTTTGGAGAGTGTTGTGTGTCCGTGAGTGGAACGTAAGCGCTCACGCCCAACGCTCACGAAGGGCATTGGGCGTGAGAGCTCGTGTGTCGTTATGTCGTGGTAAGAAAATTAGCAAAGTGCTAAAGGAGCTAAAAACTCACTGTATGCCTGTTTTTCACTTGTGGAGACTATTTATTACCAAATAATTATTTATTTATTTTCTCACACAGGTAAATCCCCACTGTCACAAGTATCTCCCGTCCCACCTACTCCAATCACTCGCAACGACAACACAACATCTGATGTCACACCTCCGTCTGACGTCACTACTGCTGCGACCAACGTCACTGCGGCTGCGACCGACGCTCCAGCGACCAAGTAATAGTATGACCACATCCTACTTGTAGGTAGTTGTAGTGGAGAGTAAACGTTCCTATGTAGATAGATGTTGGTAAAGTGAAGGCTGCGCGTTCTGAAAGTTGGCAACGTCGCAAATAGCTTTCAAATACTAATGTAAACATTTTTTGATTAATTTGTTAATATTACTGTATGCAAATATGAAATATAGATTATGTAGTGCACTTTATATTGATTATGTAATGTAATGTAATAATTAATATCGTAACAATGAATTTTTATCGCAGATTAGCCGGAACAAACAGACGGACAAAACTGTATATTTTCATAATATGAATTTAGTAAAAATCTGTTATTTTGACATTACAAACAGGCACCTCAATTGTGTTTATTTGTATACATTTTAATGCACTATAGAGCGATTACACATTTCCTTACAGTAATATCAACAAATTAATAGGACAAAAGTAAATATTTGACAGCTATTTGCGACGTTGCCAGGTTTTAGAATACGCGCACTTAAGTGCAGACCATTTCATTTTAAGAGACGTGAGTGTTCCAAACTGAATTAATTTCGCCATGCCAAAGATGATTGTCTTCCAGAGTACCTTAAATACACCGGTTTGAAACGTAAGGTACTCCTGAACGGACTTATTTCCTTATGCAATTGTGAACTATAGTGTAAGTGAATAAAGTTGAGTTTTAATTGTTTCACTTCAATGGTCTGCGCTGAACTTTTGGCGGGTATGTAAAAGTCGATTTGACTACACAGTTGTGATAAGTTGCGTTTACCAATTTACGTCAGGTAAACAACCAGGAATTTACTTCGCATCCAAACTAATATTATAAATTTGAAAGTAACTCTATCTGTATGTTAGCTTTTCACGCCTAAACCACTGAACGAATTTCGATAAATTTGACAAGGAGAGGGGAAGGACGTAGGCTACTTTTTGTCCCGGTAGCACGTTCCCGTATCCCACGGGGCAGAAGCCGCGGACAGAAGCTAGTACTTAAATAAATCAGATGTCTCGTAAAAACTTATAGATACATTTAAAAAAATTGATATCTAGTAAAAACTGATCCCTCATTATTTATCTCCTTTGTCATGTTAAGAGTATCCATCCAAATCGAAAAAAGGATCTCACATTAACATAATTACGGCCAAAACTAAATTTGAATAAATACGCAAATTGTTATGTATACCCGCAGCCAGAGAGGCATCGAGTTTCAATCCAAGATTTTCATTGAAACAAATTGATTTTAAACAAATAGTATGAAATAAAATGATGTAAAAATAGAGCTTAAACTATTGGTAAGATGTTTGTCAAAAGTAATATTATTAATTTTATTCAGCAGTATACCTAAGAAGCGAGCTAGTTGCTAAAATATAGGTCTCCGGTTATTAAATTTAACAAAAAAATTATTCCTTCCTTTTTTTTTCATTTTCTAATGTCAAAGTTTTACTGTAGCTTCATCAATAAACTTTTACGTATAATAACGTAAATCAAGTCATACATAATAATATAATGTGCAAGACATAATATCTATAGGTATTACACCTACGATTACACCTACTTTGTAAAAGGCTCTTCGTCAGTTAAATTCACATACTCTCATATTATTACTCCTCTGTAATCAGGACAGTACGTTCGAGGTTTGATACTGACGAAAATATATGTAAATAAAATTAAGCATAATCGATAAAGTAACAACTCGATAATCGCTACGAGTGTAGATTCTTTTTAGTACAATATTAAAATAAATGTCTTTTCTCTATTTCTATCCATTTGTGTATTTCTATGAACTTTTTAAATACCTAAGATATTATTTATTAGCATTTATAGCTTATAAAATGTGTATTTTATAATATTTGCCAAATTAGATAGTTCATAATTATGTGGAGCCAAAGCTAAATACATAATGTCTCAAAAAATACTATTTTATTAGATTATATTATTCGGCAAAATCATTGTACTTATTGATTCATTTTAATAATAAAAATATCGATAAATTATTTTTTAAATATCCAAAATGTTGGTTTTGTATTTAAGCATCACGTTATAGAATAAGTACGATTAAATATATTTTATGTTACCATAATGATGTGTGGCCATACTATAAAATTATGATCTAGAAACTGGATCTGTATACGAAATACGCACAAAGATTTTAACTTAGCCAGCGGGGTAATTGCGTAACACACTGACAGTAGTGGTTTTCATTTTAACAGTTTAACAACGAGCGTAGTGTGGGTCGCCCCCCAGCTAGATGGACGGATGACCTAAAGAAGGGGTAGACTGGATGCGGAAGGCGCAGGACAGGGTGTTGTGGCGCAGTCTGGGAGAGGCCTATGTCCAGCAGTGGACTGCGATAGGCTGAGTTGATTGATTGATTGAGTTTAACAACAGTCATTGCGTTATTTACGTTGTTGAGCAGATTTTTTTCGTGTTCATAAAGCAGTGGATTAGCTATATACTTCAAAGTAAAACAGATTGTGATTGATATTGTATTTGTGTAAAATTCAATTAATTTTTTTATTTAAAATTCAATCATTTTAATAGTTTTTTTTTTTTTTATCATTGTTCGGCTCAGCCAAAGCACATGCCATCTAATCTCTTCACCACCCTCGGTTGACTGGTAGAGAATGCCCAAGGCATTAAGTCCGCATTTGTACCTTTTTGTGCGAAAAGAATAAATAAATAAATAGTGTTTCGCCTACGCTGTAAGTCTACGAGGATTATAGCCCTAATCGGAAAAAATAATGCGTCTTTAGCCTAAAAATAACGACAAAATGTCTAAAAGTAAGTAATTTCAATCAAAATGTGGAAAGTTTCGAGAGTTGGCATAACAATGTTAGTATGTACAGCGCCGACGAGAGAATGCTTTCTTGACACCTGTCAGTTTCATACAAACGAGTACGTGTTTCGCGAATTTTATATTTATTAGTTACTAGCATTGTCGCACTGACAGGTGTCAGGAACGCATTCTCTTTACGTACGGCCTTCTTCTCTTACATCTTACAATCTTACAGTACGGCCGTAAAGAGAATGCGTTGTATGGAAAATATGGATAGCATTGGATGGAGTTGCGGAAAAAAATAAGTTTATGAAAATCTCAATAGTAAAAGATAGAATAGTAGAAAATTAAAAATACGAATATAATTAACAACATAGAGGTCTAAATTAAATGTGCGATGAATTATAAAAACAATACACATTGGCACGACAATCGCCAACCGAAAATACGCACAACTTAGAGAGTTTACTCTAAGAAAAAATAAAAACTAAAAAAATTAACGATAAGAACACCATTATTACGCCTTACATTCCTTTGTCGTTTGTATTTTTTATTAAATACAGTTAGCAACACAATCTACTTAAAAATAACTACTTTTAATCTCCCTAGAAATAATGTATCAATGTGCTGTGCTGTGTACTTTTATACCAAAAAAAAATCTAGAAAAAGTTTAAGTTAATTGTGTTGCTGACTGTAGGCACCTACATTATTATTTATATAATTGTTCCTATTTATATTTTTTCAGCCACTCGAATTTAGATTATTTTATTTGTTAAAATGTATTTGTCTAAACTTTTACTATAAGTGTTTGCATGTGAGGGCTTAATGTTGAATAAATAATTTAATTATTATACAAGTATTTTATTACACGACTTTAAAAGTCCTGCTAAGAAATACTACATAACTTGAATATACCAAGTTATTCAACCACACCCGTCCCTGGCAGTGAGCCACACAGTTTAAAGGTGGACTTCCGACGCTAGCGGTCGAACGCGCTTGTCTGACGCGCGTGGCCATGCTAGGCGAACGACGCGCGCGTCACACCGAAACGGCAGCGACCGGCAGCGGCCGGCTCCGCAGAGAAGGCACGCAGTCCTCCGCGACTGCTCGCAGCTGCCCGCGACTGCTCGAGGCCACTCGCGACTGCGCGTCACGGCTCGCGCTATTCCTATGCGCCTCACCGCGCCCGGCCGACGACCACACCCCTTCCATGGTGCGCGTCTATCACTCGCATCAGAAAGTATATCTGGACATACTTGAAGAAGAGGAGGATGATGAACTGTTATTGCTTTATTATGATAGTTAACCAATTAAACCAAAAGGTCTGCGCTCCAATTTTTAAAAGCTTCAAACGTAGATCTGCGCGGTTTTAACTTTACTCAAAATTTTTCTTTACTCAAATTATTAGTTTTTTCGAAAAAACAAACAAATTAATGTAAATATGTAGGTGCTTTTTCGAAAAAAGTAATAAAATCGCGCAGATCGTTCCGAATTTGGAGCGCAGACCTGCGTTCCGGCCGGCATACGAAAGGTTAAAAAGAAGACCAATTCATCCGATGTTCAAAAGTAGAAATGACGAAGGATTTTATCGCATTCTAATTGAAGGACACTTGAAATCTGATGAGGAAACGTTACGGATGTTTTACCGATTAAATAAGAAACAGTTCAATTTCGTTATACCTTTAATTTACGAAGATATAAAACCTAAAACATGCAGACAAGTAATATGCCCAGAAAAGTTAAAAAATAGCATTAGTATCATCATTACCAAACAAAATATCCTGCATGCCTATCAGGGAGAGATCAGCTGGTTCTGCGTAGCGTTGAAAAAAGCAGGAAAAATTCCCGTTTCTTTCCAATTCCGTTGTTTTTTTCAATGTTTCATTCGAAAGTTTCAAGAAAATTTGTCAATATATATTTCATGTTTTTTTTCAATAAAAACGAAAAAAACCGAAAAATATGAAAGAAACGGGAAACTTTCATGTTTTTTTTTTATTCAAATCCGTTCTTACTATATTTAACTTAAGATATTCTATGCTTTATCTCTTTCCATAATAAAACGTACTAATAAAATGGAGGGTAGAATGAAAAAATATATCGGCGAGATAAGCGCGCCCGCCCCCACTTTTGTGCATCTGTGTATTTCACCTATTAAAATATATTTCAATTTCAATAAAACTTGTTTTTTTCAACATTAAAAAACATCAAGCGAAATATTCGAAAGAATCCAGTTTCTTTCCAAAGGATACCTTCCGTCAATTTTTCTATGTAACATGCGAAAAAAACGGAAAAAAACCGCAATTTGTTTTTTTTCGTTAAAAAAAACAAATTGTTATTTTCGGCATTTTCAACGCTAGTTCTGCGTATATTCGCTATATCGGGTGTAACGTTTATAGGCGCATATACATTAAATGAACCAACAGTAGTTGGTGCAGTTAGACTGCTGTTATCATTGGAAACAATTGGTGAACCGTACATCGCAGCACTATCCGAACGTGATTCTGATGCCGACGGGAATGGGGAATGCATGGTTCCAAAAGAAGTATCTATAGCAAGCATCTTATGTTTGGTTAAAGGGTTTAAAGGCTCAAAAACTTCCTGCATGGCTTTTATCTGAAAAAATTGCGGCATCTTTTGAAGACATTATTGGCTCGCATTAAAAACATCTGCATCTCATCATCTTTATTCACACAGTTTTCAGAAGACGATGTGTTACGTTTTTGTATCAATTTTTGCCTTGCCTCATCTCGATTTCGTAGGTAAGCTATTATCTCATCTTGCCTTTGCCCAGGCCGCTTAGTCCCTTTTTTGACCACGGTTTGTGGTGCGGTTAAATTTGCCTCAGGACTTTCTGGCAAAGACTTCGCTCTTCCAACAATAGGATTTGGCTGGGTTTCATCAACTGTGTTAGATTCAGAATCTGCCAACACTGAACTCGGCTCTGGAGAGATCACTACTGCCGACGGCCCAGGAGAGTCTACCATTTCTGATGACTCTGGAGAGAATGCCACATGTAATGATGTTGAATAGGACTGAGAGTGTTTATCGTTGATTTCAGGCACATTACCAATACTTGTTCTTTCCTGGGGAACTGTTTGTAGAAATGATAAAAGTCGGTCGTAGGTTTCTGCTGCGGATCCTGTACTTCTTTTATTTTTCAACTTTTGTCGGTAGTGTTTATCTTTAATATTCTTCCACAGACTCTTGCAATCTTCACCTGTAAACAATATATAAAATTATTTAAATATACAATACCTACGTAGAAAGGGCAAGGAGGTAGAAAGGAACATTCAATTATGGGGCCTGTCCTACAATTGTGCGAACCCGATTCTAATAGATACTAATAGATTTTCCACAATTATTTGCGAATGCAGTACCTAGTTTTACATTGAAAAAACTTGCGTGGACATAAATTTTGGTATATATATTCGCGTAATTATATTTTCATTAAAAAAAAAATCAGTAAATTAATAGCCAAAATAAGAATTATATTAAGTATCTTTTTTTTTTCTTATTTTTGCAATTTTCCGAATATAAATACAAAAATTAATGCTGTACAACGACTATGCCATTGCCCGTAATTGTAAAAAATACTTTATTATGAGGTGGGTTTCTTTTTCATTTTTCTATACAGATTTCTTGCTATTGGAGAGACCTATGTTTCTCTGCCATTTGCATACCGCATATCGGCATGTTATATTTCTAGAATCGTAAAACAAATATTGAGATTATTGAGAGATAAATTAATGCCAACCGCTATACCTGTCCTTACTGAAAACAATTTTTAAAAATCAAAAAAGATTTTTGGGAGCAGTGGAACATGCCAATTTGTATGCATTGATGGTAAACATGTCCGCGTCAAAAGTCCACAGCATAGTGGTTCCCTATATTTTACCTACAAAGAGTATTTTTCTATCGTTCTACTTGACATGGTTGATGCAAATTACAAATTTGTGGCTGTTGATGCTGGATCATACGGCAAAGAAGGTGACAGGAATATAAAGGGTTATTTTTCAAAGACCAGCCAAATCTAAGGATGTGGTACAGACCATCAAACTGAACAATTTTGTCCATGGGACCAACATCGTATTCGTGAATAAAAATTCAGCCGTCCCATACGTTTAGGTCGAGTAGATATTGAAGTTTTCTAAGGGACAGTTGATAAATTTTTCGCGAATACGATATTGGTCTCATGGAGAAAGTTGTTCAGTTTGATGGACAGTACCACATCCTTAGATTTGGCTGGTCTTTGAAAAATAACCCTGTATATAAAATACTAATAATACCAAGCGAACGAAATCGCAGGCAACAGCTAGTTATTTAACATATTCACGCCGAGTTCATTCGTGGCTGGGGTAGACTGGATGCGGAAGGCGGAGGACAGGGTGTTGTGGCGCAGTCTGGGAGAGGCCTATGTCCAGCAGTGGACTGCGATAGGCTGAGTTGATTGATTGATTGACATTCACGCCGGCGCGACGGCTCACGGCCCGCACGCGTACCACCGGTGGTACGCGCCTGCGTGAACGTGTTAAAAGATAATAATTTTATATAAGTAGGTAGATACACCTATCTTTTCAACAAGCTGTGTATATGTAGGTAGGTAGGTAGGTAGTAGAAAATACAAGTTGATTCTTGAAAATTTACTTACCGGTTTTATTCAGTTCTTGCGCTATTTCCTCCCACACTTTATCCCTCTTAAATGAATTTTTATACTCCGGATTATTTAAATCAAATAAAATAGGTTTCTTAGCAATCAAATTGATCAACTGCTCATGCTCCAGAAGAGAAAAGTTCTTCCTAGACTCAGACATCTTGTCTCCCTGCGGCTCGCGACAAGTCACGTCGTGGAACGGCCGCGCTCGCTCGCGCTCGGCTAACGACTATGCGTATGTAACTCTTTACGGAACCGACTCAATGATTCGGATCATTGAAGTAATTTAAAGATTGGTTCAGTAACAACGTTTCAAACGCATCATTTGGATCTGAAATATTACTTTGTTCTGTGCTCAATCCGCACAGCGCGTCGCTCGCGAGGGGACTGAATGAATAGTGAGCGAGCAAAAGAGGCAGACTGAGACAGCGAGCTACTTAACTATTGACTTGCGAGCCGCGAGTGAGCGGGCGACACAATTTCAATCTATACAGGTCAGAAAGAGATACCAAATGAGAGGTGTATCACTCATACTCTCACAGATTTTTGTTGTCGTTATCCATGCACGTAAAAATGACCACTAAGGCGCTTACGTATCAAATACTAGACGGTCGTTTTTTGCATAATTATAATGTCTGCTAGTGCAAAAAACGACTAGTAAAACGGGGTGAATAGGAATGAATGCAGGGGTGAATCGAGACAAAAGGGGTTTGGCTAATTTTGTATGAACCAGTGGCATGTTTTTTTTTTTGAGCGGCCACTTAGTTTATTGCTGCTAACGTCTATTAGTATAAATATAATAATTGTATGTCTCATAATTACTCATAAAAGAACTGCCCTAAGTAATATCGGAGCTGAAATATAAGATATTATCGAAGTAGGTACAATTTCAACATCATGTCGTCTAAATAAAGACGTAACTCCGTATATGTATTGTGAACAAATACAGCATGTATGACGAAATACATACATAAACTTACGCATGTTATTGGAAGAGTATATATGCCATTATTATACGATGATTAAATAAAAAACAATAATACCACAAAATCACTATATTTTTATACAAACCCTAATTAGTTAAATATATTTAAAACGGCTTGTCGAGTGTTCTTCTTCGAGTGGTTCTTCAGACGGTTCATCTTCTACTTCGTGTCTGATTATTATGTCGAGAAACTGCGCTGGAGGAGACAGATTTTCTTGATATCTCCCCAACCCTAAATACCAAACGATGGTCACAACGTGGGAACAGCAACCTAGTGTGTGTTTCCCTACAATACAAGAACAATAATGTCCTATTATGGCATTTATTCCCTGGCACCCTCGTTGTATCAAAATATACACATGGTATGTTCTGCTAGATACATGACGGGACTGTATCCTTCCCTTCAGCAGCCATGGGTCATGGTAATCGGGATTCCGTCTTCTTAACTCATTTATATGGGGTTCCTTATATTAAATACGTTCCGTTTTTGATATGCTCACCATAATAACTGCGAATTTGATGAATTTGGTAAGTACCCAAAGCGTATTATGACAACGCCATCCACACTCAATACTGGAAATTCATCGCCATCAGGGATTAAAGCATTTATATTGTTTCTTTTGTATTTTTTTTTTTTTTGTTATTATCTAAGACATTCAAAAATAAGAAAATAACAATTCCAGTAGGCAAGCCAAGTCGTTGTGATTTAGTAGGTGTATGATTTTACAGATTTTTAACACGTTCACGCCGGCGCGTACCACTGGTGGTACGCTCCGGCGTGAACGTGTTAAGTGTTTATTTCAATTATAAAAAATAGTGAACAACGACCTTAATCTGAGAAATATCGTCCATCGTATTTTATGACCTTGCGCCATCTACCGATGCCGTCACGAAAGAAACTTGCAGGCTTTGAGGCGATAAAATCATCAACGAATTTACGCACACCATCCAGCGTTTTGAACTGTTTATCTACTAAGCCGTGTTGACATCGCCGTCTGACCAGTTTCCAGAAGTTCATAATAACGCGCATCCTTCATGTCCCACCAGATACACAGAAGAACTTTCTTTAAGTGGCTGTTCGGTTTCGGCGTCGATGTAGAGGGTTGCCCGGGATCTACACAACTTTTTACGTTTAGGTTTCTCGTAAAAAATATACTTCTCATCACCCGTCACAATTGTCTATAAGAAGTCTTTTTTTTTTATTATCGCTATATGATCCGTTTTACCGTTTAGTTTACTTTAGTTATTTTCATAGTGTGATGTCATACGGTATTCTGTTGTGGAGAAATGCCGCCGATATTCAGACAATTTATATTTAAAAAAAAAAGGCAATTCGTTCCATTTATTAATTAAGTCCCAGACACTCCCTCAGAGACAAATTTAAAGAGATTAATATAATGACTGTCCCTTCTCAGTACATTTATGATAATCTTTTGTATGCACATAAAAATTTTAATCTGTTAAAAAAATACAGTGATATCCATAACATAAATACTATGAACAAACGTTATTCCTACAATGGGGCTCAAGAAAATAGGTGGCTCGTTTAGATGCCAATGTATACGCACCAATGTAGCCACATTCAAGAACTAAGCCTTAATAAATTCAAATCTTTTATAAAGCTAAAACTATACTAGAAAGCCTATTATACTGTAAAAGACTATAATATTGAGGACAAAAAACCTTGGGATTGAGCTGCTCCAATAGGTCTAGACAGTGAATGTTGTTAATTTTTTATTTTACTGATTTACACTTTTTTTTCTTTTTCTCTCTAAATATATATTTACATATACATACAATGACATGAACATTTACTATTTAAAGTCTTCGATGATTTTATCGCCTCAAAGTCTGCAAGTTTCTTTCGCGACGGCATCCGTATGCTGCCCGGTAGATGGCGCGAGGTCACAGAACACGATGGACAATATTTCTCATATTAAGTTCGTAGTTCACTATATATTTTTTTTATAATTGTAAAAATTACTTAAAAGTCTGTAAAAATTAACTCATACACCTAATATTAGGTATAGTTACTCGATAAATTCTCGATGCCTCCCGTATGCCACGTCATTTTCCCTCCCTATCGTAAAGTATGGCAGCACCGAGCATCAGCGCGAAAATCAATAATCTGCTTGTAAACAACTCGAACCAAATGTAGGGCAAACAAGTATCCTTATACAATTTTCATATTCCGCAATTATTGTTTCGTAAAACCTTTTCATTTAACCACATTTCAGTTCTTAGTGAGTGTTAAATAATTTAGCAGAGATGGATACAGCGAATGTTGGATATTCTTACCATTTGCCTTCAGGTGGCTGGAACTATAAGATTCGTAACACATTGTCGCAATTCAGTGATTTGTTCAGCGAATTTAATAAATATATCGCGCCGGCATATCATCACGATCGATGTGAAAGGTATTTTACATATAGTTTTTTTTTTTCTATTTTTGTAGTACCTATGTAACTGCGTAATTAAATATTTACATAGATGTAACACAGGATTATTTTAGAATAGGGGTAACATTTACGGTACTTATATTTTTTATTTGTACCCTAGTCATTGTCGTTAGCATTAAGTACCTATTTTTTTTTTTTTTTTTTACTAAGACGCATTGGAACTTTTGATTATTTTATTTATTTTTACTTTCTCAGTATGTATACCTACCTAACAGTTTCCTTATATATTTTCAGGTCTGTTCAAATGAGAATATACTCGATGCACAAAGGGGAGTTTGTGATGGTATTTATTGCGTTTTTCGCTTGTTTCGGTTTAGGAGTATTTATAGGACTGGCAGGTAAGATATTTTACATTTTATTAGTGAAGCATAGTAGTTTTTATCGGTTTTATAGCCTAGATATCAAAGGCCTACCGCGCGCTGTAATGATTTCTTGATTTAATTATGTATTAAAAGAACAAAGTGACAATTATATGTAAACGTACCGAAATTGCGTCTTGAAATAGCTGCCGGTATAAACTAGACTGAAGTAACTAGAGAATATTGCAATTCAGTTTGCAATTCTAACTTGCAATTCAAATTTACTGCTAATAATAAACGCGCAATCACTATACCTTATAAACAGACATTATTAACATGAGTTTAATTTGATTATTATGTATTAGGCACTCTTTCCAATAAACTGTACGTAGGTAAATATTTAAATCATCTTTTAAGTAATGATAAAGTATTCAGTTGCGATACAAAAATGAGTTTGCATCGAAACGGGCGGTAGACACGGAATTTTAATAAAAACGAATTCAATCTACTTAATTAATTTATCGTTTCCTCCTATAACTTCCACGCAGTCTTCGTCATAAAAACTCGCCTAGGTACCATTTCCACCTAACTACCGCACCATCTCTGTTCCTAAAAGGGAAATATTTAACTTTTTGTGATTCTAATTTTATTCACGCTTTTTTGTAATAAATTCCTTTCCTCGGAGTTCGTCACAGTAACTAAGCTCCACAACCAAATTTTTTAGGGTGCGTTCCACAGAAGCGGAGCTGGGCGAAGCGGAGCAGAGACGTGCAGGAATCGACTAATCACAATGGTTGAAATCCTCATCGCGTCACTCGTCTCGTCTGTGATTGGACGATTTCTACACGTCTCCGCTCCGCTCCGCCCAGCTCCGCTTCTGTGTTAACGCACCCTTAGGTTTGGTTAGAACTGTGCCCAAACACCCGCAAGCCGATTTGGTCGCAGTAAGTCAGCTAGGGCACCCCGACCGAATGAGTTAGGGTGCGTTTCCACTGAAGCGTAGCTGGGCGGAGCGGAGCGGAGACGTGTAGGAATCGTCCAATCACAGACGAGACGAGTGACGCGATGAGGATTTCACTCATTGTGATTAGTCGATTCCTGCACGTCTCTGCTCCGCTTCGCCCAGCTCCGCTTCTGTGGAAACGCACCCATATGGTCGCAGTAACTAAGCTAGGACACCCCAAATGGTTCAGGTTGGGTTAGAAGTGTAACCGGACTTGGGGACGTCCGTCGCCCCCCACACATCAGGACCCGAGGCGGCGGCGGGTAGTGTTCCACGCGCGCCCCTCTTAGACGTCGCGGGGGGAGTTTAACACCTCACTCCCCCCCGACACGAGGAGGCCCGCACGAGCGGACCAGCACCAGCCGGGGGTTGCGGAAGTATCGTTCGTTCCCGCGACCCCCGGCGTAGGTGAGAGAGGGAACACCGGGGTGGTTTTTAGTCAGGAAGAGTCTGACAGACCCCGCCGCCCACCCCAGGGCGGCGGACATCCATGAGGATTTTCCACCCCGAAACAAAAAAAAAAAAAAAAAATGAAGTGTAACCTACCGCGTTACTTGCAGTTAATTGGCTATCTAGTGTTTTAGGAGATCAAAATTATAAAATAAAACTATCTGGGTTTCGATTTAATACAGCCGGTCGATTCTGTAAAAAATATCACCGTGAAATCATAAGTGAAGTGAGCTTGAAGTGAGCAGTGTCAATAGTGTTAATCCCGAATGACAGCTCACTTCCCGCTCACTTCACCCAAGTTTTCACGGTGAGATGGTTACAGAATCGCACGGCATGTCTTCTAAAAATATCGCTATATGTTTAAAGGGCCATCACCAACTATGACGACCTCAATCACAGCCTCCTCCGTGCTGACGAATGGTAGCACCATATACCAGGGCCCGTTCCACCTGCACAGCAAGGCCTTAGGTCTTCGCGCGCAGCAACTGTGGCTCATGGCGGAGATACTGACCAACAATGATGACGGTAAGGCTCTTTAGTTTCTAGGACTATATACCAGACTAGAGCACTACCTATATACCTTCCACTTCCACGTACACAGCAAGGCGCTAAATCTACGCTCGGAGCAACTGTGGCTCATGGCGGAGATACTGACCAACAATGATGACGGTAAGGCTCTTTAGTTTCTAGGACTATATACCAGACTAGAGCACTACCTATATACCTTCCACTTCCACGTACACAGCAAGGCGCTAAATCTACGCTTGGAGCAACTGTGGCTCATGGCGGAGATACTGACCAACAATTATGACGGTAAGGCTCTCTAGTCTCTAGCACTATATACCAGACTAGAGCACTACCTATATACCTTCCACTTCCACGTACACAGCAAGGCGCTAAATCTACGCTCGGAGCAACTGTGGCTCATGGCGGAGATACTGACCAACAATGATGACGGTAAGGCTCTTTAGTTTCTAGGACTATATACCAGACTAGAGCACTACCTATATACCTTCCACTTCCACGTACACAGCAAGGCGCTAAATCTACGCTTGGAGCAACTGTGGCTCATGGCGGAGATACTGACCAACAATGATGACGGTAAGGCTCTCTAGTCTCTAGCACTATATACCAGACTAGAGCACTACCTATATACCTTCCACGTACACAACAAGGCGCTAAATCTACGCTTTGAGCAACTGTGGCTCATGGCGGAGATACTGACCAACAATGATGACGGTAAGGCTCTTTAGTTTCTAGGACTATATACCAGACTAGAGCACTACCTATATACCTTCCACTTCCACGTACACAGCAAGGCGCTAAATCTACGCTTGGAGCAACTGTGGCTCATGGCGGAGATACTGACCAACAATGATGACGGTAAGGCTCTCTAGTCTCTAGCACTATATACCAGACTAGAGCACTACCTATATACCTTCCACGTACACAACAAGGCGCTAAATCTACGCTTTGAGCAACTGTGGCTCATGGCGGAGATACTGACCAACAATGATGACGGTAAGGCTCTTTAGTTTCTAGGACTATATACCAGACTAGAGCACTACCTATATACCTTCCACTTCCACGTACACAGCAAGGCGCTAAATCTACGCTTGGAGCAACTGTGGCTCATGGCGGAGATACTGACCAACAATGATGACGGTAAGGCTCTCTAGTCTCTAGCACTATATACCAGACTATACTTTTAGTTTAGATCTGACTGAGGAGTGAGGACATTCAGATATCAAAATGGCCGAGTTGTAGAAACGTAACGTTATGACAGGATAGTGAATTGAGATGTGAAGATGAATGATAGATGTGAAGCATAAACGAGTGACAGAGATGAATGTATGAAATAGTCAAGGAGTGAAAGAGATAGTGAATGAATGTTTAATAAGTTAGAAAAAAGACGGAAAATAAAATACAATAATTAAGAAGAAATCAGCAGTTTAATTCAAGAAAAATTGAGCTAATCCTTGTGGGATTAGCTCAATTTTTCTTGAATTTTTTTGGGAAATTAAATAAAACGCCAGGGCCGTTTCCAACTGCACAGCACGGCTTGCGCGCACAGCAACTGTGGCGGCTCAACAATTTTTTTATTTTCTAACTGAACAGACAGCTGTGCTGCTGGGGAGTTTGTTGCGCCACTTCTTCCCAGCGAAAGCACTAGGAAGTGGTGAAGGGCGGACGTTTTGGGGGACTGTCTTTTGTAATTTTGACGTTCGAAAAGTGCTGATTCTCAGCCCGGTTTGAATAAATGACTTTTGCTTTTGATTGATATCGATAAGAATCTCTAATCACACTATAACTACTGTTTTTGTAAAATGGTTGCCATTGTGATCTTTTGCCAAGATCTGAGAAGAGACCAAAATAAACGCTTCTTTTCAAAGACATGTCTACGGTGTATTCCCATTCTTCTTATTCCCCATTGGTAAAGGCAATGGTAACACAAAAAAAAAAAACAAAAAGTACACTATAGTAGTTCCTGTTGGCCTTTGTCCTGCGAGCTTGGATCGTCAGTACCGGATATAATAGCAATATAAACAACCCTTTCTTGTGTCTTAACTTGTTTCTTGGGATGTTCCCCAAGAAACATATTCAGTTTCGTCAAATTAGAAATTCAATAGCATTGAACACTTGCCACTCAAGGCTGTCGAAAAAACAAAAGAATTAGGTTGAGGGGAGCAATAGGGTGGCCCTACGTGCAAATACAAAAATGTCCAGTCAAACGGCACGGTTGGCGCAGTGGTTAAGCGATTGACTGCTACCCTGCGCCGCGCGGGTTCCAATCCCGCACGGAACAAATATTTGTATGACCTACAAGTAGTTGTTCCGGGTCTGGGTGTTTGTGTATGTGACTTTAAATGTTTGTAAACGCACTCACAATATAGGAGAAATTCGTAGTGTGGGGCAACGTTTAAAAAAAAACGATTTTAGCAATATAATTTTTTTACTATTACTGTAATCGTCGTCATTTCAAAACTTAATCTATCTATAAAAGGTGTAATTTAAATACCGCACAACCTCTTAAGGGGTCATTTTCTCATCTTTATGAACAACTTTTACTAGGGAACCAAACCTGAAATCGCGAAAAAAATATCAGCTGTTCCCTACATTTTCACGAGTTATGGCAACATAAATGTAGGGAACAGCTGATTTTTTTTCGAGTTTTGTCCATGGACCTTGTAATAACTCAAGAACGGCTGGACCGATTTTTAAGATCTTTATTTTGTTCGATTTGTCTCCGTTCCGAATAGCAGAATAACTATAAAACCCGGGGTATTCACGAAAGAAAAAATTATGAAGACTATTCATTTTCTCATACATTCGTTCTTATTGATGCTGAGGCGGTGCGAAGTTCGGCGAAAGCTAGTAGGTAATTAATAAATGGTTTCTATTTTTCAGAGGAGATATTTGATAAGAGCTTCCAAGTTAGTATTTCGATAGAAGGCGTGTTGGCAGACCATAGCACGGAAGAGATATCATCCGAAGCTGACGCTCCTAATAGGTAAGATGTAAGATAGTTACCTTGTCTAAAATAAGAAGAAGGTTTATAAGAGAGACGGGAAAAAAACGAAGATTAATTAAAATGATCTTACCAAAATCTTTTTTATATTGTAAAATGGCCCAGCGGTTGACCTCGATCTCGTCTGCTGGAAAGCGATGGATGAGGTCTATATACGTTTCTTGGCTAAAAAGAACTGCTAAGACCAAAAAGTTTTAGCTTATTCTGCTTCACATTCAAACCAACCTACAATACGCCAGCGTGATGGCTTACGTACGGCCCACTCCTTACAGAGAGGAGTCATGTGTCCCACCAGTGGGAACACTATAAGCCGATTATGCTATTCAAAGCTATAAAAGAACCCCAGCCGTGCGATTCTGTAACCATCTCACCGTGAAAGTTTGGGTGAAGTGAGCGTGGAGTGAGCTGCCATTCGCTAGGGATTAATACTATTAAGTGCTCACTTCACTTATGATTTCACGGTGAGATTTATGATTTACAGAATCGACCGGCAGGACAACTGAACACCACACTGAACATCACACGGTAAAAGTTTTGTTGTTGTTGTGTGACTTTATTATAGTCGTTCGGTGTCGCGGTCACAGGAGATTTTGATGTATCTTCTTTTCCTTTCCAGGACTCAACATTTAAAGTGCAAGAAACGCGTCTGCGACGAGGTGATGATCTTACACATCTTGTGGTTGGACTACACGCACTACGTATTTAATATTAACTTTTTTGGACTCAAGGAGTTCCACCACCGATATTTTATTAGGGACATCATATTCTATGTGAGTATCAAAACCTAACCTGGACAATGTTCAGTAATTTTATCAACTTTACTACCAACAAGCGACTTACGAGTGGCCGCGAGTTACGAGTTGTAGGTCGTGGGTTCGAACCCAGACAGGCGCTTTACTCTGTGTGAATTATTTAATCAACACTGCTCTCAAAACGGTGAAGGAAAACATCGTAAGGAAACCGGCATGTCCAAGAACAAAATAAATTTAAGACATGTGACATCTACGAAACCGCACTGGTCCCGCGTGGTGGATTACAACCCACTCCCGCTCACCGACAGGAGGCCTGTGCCCTAGCAATGGGAGCATAATAGCTCATTATGCTTATTACAAACATTGGAGTTGGAAGGCCATTTTGAAGAAAGCATGTAGTACTGTTAGAAGTGCTACGCATTTCATGGCCGTCAATTCTGGCCAAGGAAATAGTGGCAAGGAGGCTTTGTGGGAACACCGGCCAGAGAAGGCAGCAAACAGAAGTTCTGTGGTAGAATAAAAAAGGTTCTAAGCATAACCATACTTTTGTACAACGTTGTAGACTAAAATAGTAACTTCAAAAGACTTCGGATAGGTCGAAAACGATTTAGGGCAGAACTTATGGGAGGTTAAAGGGCCCCAAGAATGCGTCACAGCTTTTTAAAATCTATCCAAATGTAAGTTAGAATTAACCCTTAACTGGCCCTTAAGGCGTAGCCATGTAGTTTCCCTGCGTGATCGAATCAGAAATGAAGAGATCCACAGGAGAACCAAAGTAACCGACATAGCCCGAAGAATTGCCACACTTAAGTGTTAGTGGGCAGGACACATTGCTCGCATTTGGAGTCGCGACCGCGTACTGGAAGACGTAGCTTTGAAAGGCCTCTTACAAGGTGGACCGATGACCTGGTGAAGGCCGCAGGAATCCGCTGGATGCGAGAAACACTGAACCGGTCGAAGTGGCGATGCTCGGGAGAGACCTATGTCCAGTAGTGGACGTCTTTCGGCTGAAATGATGATGATGATAATGATGATTAACCCCTAGAGGGTACCTAATTAGGGTTTCAAGACCCTACTGGATACAGTAGGGTCTTGAAATCCTAATTAGGCATAACAAAGAGCAAAAAGTAACGATGCGTTTTTATTTTCAGTTCAAAACTTACAATCCAGCGTTTACACAAATGGAGACGTGGTTTAGGTTTATATTTGTGATGACGTCATTCTTCATGACCGTAAGTTATAAATAAAATATTGTTATAATAATAAAATTATTATTTATTATTCAAGGTAAACGTCTATGGCCGTAACATATACTGCACCCTGATTGCGTATCATACTGCCAGTGACAATCTGAATCATTTTGAAGGATATTGCTAATCCATTGCTTCATATTTTCGAAAACATTTGTCTGCTCAACAACGTTAAGAGCGTTTACGGCGTACGGCATTTCATACAAACTTGCAAGCCCTTGTTTTTCGACATGAATGAACTGATTTTAATGAAACTTTGTACGCATAAGCAGGATACAAAGGTCTAAAAAGTTAGTGAAGAACATTTTTGAAATGTCTTGTTTAAAAAAGATAACTGGAAATCTCAGTTTCTATGGAATAATATGGCTGTAACACTATTTTTCGAAAATGTTGTTAACTAACTTTTTAGACCTTTGTATCCTGCTTATGCGTACGAAGTTTCATTAAAATCGGTTCATTCATTTCGAAAAACAAGGCCTTGAAAGTTTGTATGTAAATGCCGTACGGCGTAAACGCTCTTAATAACGCAATGAATAATAATAATAATACTATTCCACAACTTTCACACAACGCCATCTAGTCCCAAACTAAGCAGAGCTTGTGCTATGGGTACTAGACAACTGATAAACATACATATATATTTCTAAATATATAAATATTATAGATAAATTACACCCAGACATAGAACAAATGATCGTGCTCATCACACAAACATTTGTCCTGGGTGGGAATCGAACCGAATGTTGTTGAATTGTCAAAAAGAAAGCCAATCTTACTGTTAGTGTTGTAATGATGATGTCTGTAGCTTGCCTGCCTACCCCTCCGAGAAATATAGTTAAAGAATGATAACATTACCTTTATTATTTTCAGTTCTGGTTTGCTTACATGATGCGAAAATACCCCATGTCCGACTGGTCAATAGAACAAAGATGGATCTACATTTTATTGCCGTCCTTACTTACTTTCAACGGTGAGTACCAATAATGATGATTATAAATTATGCGCACAGCCAAACTGTGGAACTCTCTCGTCCACCAGCTTCTGTGTTCCCTTCCTCACCAGCTCCGACTTAGCACTTATAGGTTGTGAATTTGAACCCCGGCAGGCGCTTTACCTTGTGAAAATAATTTCATCAGCACTACTCTCAAAACGGTGAAGGAAAACATCGTGAGCTAACCGGCATGTCTTAGAACCAAAAATTCGAGGACATGTCCACTCCCACTCCCTCTCACAGAGAGGAGGTCTGTGTCGCAACAGTGGTAATGTAGGCTGATTATGTACAGCCTAATTGTGGAACGGGGGATTATACACGCGGATATATGAGTGGAGGCTGAACTGTTTTGAACCTACACCTAGGGTATTCAAAATGCTGATAGAAATGTATAAAAAAAAATTCATTGTGTACTCCCTCTATTTCAATACACATTTTAATTTTTTTTTAAAGTGCTTTTAACCCGGTCAAAAAATATTCCCCGTTTTTGCCTTCGAAATGTTCGTTTACGGCCGCCTTCATTTCCTCATCACTGGAAAATCTTCGTCCTTGGAGGTCTTTTTTCAAATTCGAAAAAAGTTGATAATCGCTAAGGGCCAAGTCTGGACTATAGGGTGCGTGGTTGATTTTTTCAAATCCTAACTCGGCGAGGGCACACGTCTTGCAACTCGCGCAGTGTGCACGGGCGCATTATCCTGCAAAAAGAACTCATTTCGTCAGTTTGTCTATCCTTTTCTCGATAACCACTTGACGCAATTTTGTCAGCTATGCGACGTAATAGTCTCCGTTCAATGCAGTTTTTTTGGGAAGGTAGTCGATGAACAAAATTCCTTCCAACAGTGGCCATAAGCTTGGAAGCCGATCTTTCCACTTTGAATTTCCGCGGCGGTCTTTTAATTCTCGTCTGCAACGTTTGACGGTGGCAAATGAAGCTGCAGACTCCCCATAAACTGCAGACATCTCTTCAAATATTTCCGTCGACGTTTTGTTCTTCTTTGTGAGGAATTTTATGACAGCTCTGTACTCCAATTTCGTGCAAAGCGCGGATGACTCGCACATGGTGATGTTTAGGTACGGTTCAATTATTGAAATCGTAATGATGCTAAGGTTTTTGTTTTTTATATATTTATGGCATCTCGTAGTTGACCTTGAGAAGTCGTGACTACTTAACCGGACTATCCTGTGCATGCCTTAAGTAAACTCAAAGCCTCCAGCCAGGGGGATGATTCTAATGGCATGAAACTTGGTATTTATAGTACTTAGGATACTCGCAATTAGTTCTGTGCAACGCGAATACTTAAAGGTTCTTAACACGTTCACGCCGGCGCGTACCACCGGTGGTACGAGTGCGGGCCACCGGTGTGGTACGCGCCGGAGTGAACGTGTTAGCTCAAAATTTTCCAGCCCCCCTAGTATGTAGGCACAGACGACGTATTTTAAAAAAGCGGAATGCGTACTCCTTAAAACCTCACCGTTTCTCCATATTGCGGTATGTGCAAACTGAAAAGGCATATACGTTTCCCGAAATAAAAAAAAAACTTTTAATATACTCGGTGTAAGGTACATACATACATCGACGCGCAAACTGTTACCATGAATTCAGCACATGATTCTATAGAAAAAAAAAATAAAAAAGTCAGTTGTTCCATTCATATTGACAGTATAGGTATTACATTTATTTTTTCATGAAAAAGCAAACTTTTTTCACAAAACTCATCGTAACATATATCGTAACATATAATAGCATCGGATATCACGTACTGTATTCTAATCCAAAATAAAACATAGGATTATCTCACGTCCAGCTTCTACGTATTTTATGGTGGGTCCACACGATACAGACTTTCATACAGACTACAGACTTTCATAGAGACTTCTATAGAATTTTGTCTGTGCAACTAAGTAGTACAGACAAATGTCGGTGTGATAAAAAGTCGCACAGACAAAATTCTATAGAAGTCTGTATGAAAGTCTGTATCGTGTGGGTGTGGACCAAGCATTAGACAAAGGTAGTCTACAAACAATTGTGAAGTTCCTTTGTTTAAGATAGAAGCTGGACGGCTTTGGTATACCAAAGCCGCCGTCCTTACATGTCGGGACGTGCGCGATCACCCCGGGGACCGGTTTGTGTCGCCCCCATGATGCAAGATGCCTCGAAGATTCGAACGTTGTTCGGCCAAGCGCACGTCAGTTGAATTACGAAAATCGCTCTTATTGCTACTACGATAAGTCAAATATCAAATTGTTAACATACAGTCCGTTCACATTTATTTTCCTCTGACAGCCCAACAGCAACTTTATTGTGACTGGAATAAAGATCACAATGATTTTGACAGACCTGTAAGTGCCAGCAACTCAGACAATAATGTTCGAGATTTTTGCAACCTTATTATAAAATAATGGTGTTCAACCACCGAGCCACTTTTCTAGATACAAAAACTGATTTTAAACCCTAACCCTAAGTTGTCAATTTTGTATTAAGATAATTTATCTGAGTCGGAATAGGGTTTGAAATACAAAAACTGGCTGGAAGGTTTAAGGTTGAAGTCAGAACTTGTTTTGTAATGAGTCAGTTGAAATTTTGAGTCATTCGATACCGTGAGTGTGGAGCCAGCCTACGCTTGTCTTCCCACATGTACAGACGCCAGCACATCAAGCTACTACAATCTGTCAGATTTCTTTAATAGATTTTCAACTTTATCGCTAAAGCATAAGGTTCAAAGTTGATTGGGAAAATCTGACAGTTTCGGGTAGCTTGATATGCTGGCGTCTGTACCTACGTAACTTGAGTAAGGACAAGATGGCCTACAAGGACCTTAATACAGCGTGTTTTTTTTACTGTATCCAA
Source organism: Eremobia ochroleuca (assembly GCA_949629135.1). NCBI lineage: Eukaryota > Metazoa > Arthropoda > Insecta > Lepidoptera > Noctuidae > Eremobia > Eremobia ochroleuca. The sequence goes on from OX451389.1 coordinate 19,945,448, forward strand.
AATTTTACAGGATGGTCTATCCATGACCCATGAATATGAATAACATTCACTATGGAACCAACTCTGAAATCACGAAAAAACAATCAGCTGTTTCATACATTTTGGTGAAGTAGGTATTGAACTTTTGTATTAAACAGCTGATTTTTTTTTCGTGATTTCAGAGTTGGACCCATAGTGAAAGTTGTTAATAGTCACGAGTAGAACCCTACGAAAAAATTTGGAGCCGTTAAAAAAACATCCAGTATAATCCCTACTGTGCCAAGAATCCGTCTCACGAAAGAAGTCCCGCGGCAATAAGTGGAACTATTTATTATTATATAGTCAGTAGTAGGAATGTCCTACAACCCTCCTACCTCACACACCTTTCTCTATATTTAAGACATTATTGTGCATTTTATCCACCGGTGCATGGAATCTGAGGTTGAGATAAATTAATAAATAAAGATTTATGTCTCTGTCGCATGCATGTAGCGCCGCGTCTGAGGGACTTAGATATTTCGTAAAACAGACTAATAGAAAATTCCTTTTAGAAGAGGTCGGGTGCAGACAAATGCGTCATTTTTCGTTAAACTCTAGCACTGTGATCCTAAAAATTAATATCCTTTCAAAATTATTCGTAATGCCCTGTTTTGAAACCGACAGTCTCACATACTTTTCTAATCTTTGTCCACAATGATTACTACCAACTGTCCTACCGCACCTTTCTATACCATAAATAGAAACCCATAGGGCCGACCCAACCTCAGCCGTATTTTTTTTATGTATAATCCTTTTGCAACGCTGGTATTTAGAATTTCAACGTGACATTCTAAATACCAGCGCTCTACAGTCCTAAGACATGGTGCTGCATCACTAAACACAGAAGTGATCTCCTCAAAGCACTGAAGTCGCGTTAATCCCCTTTGAAAGTTGTAGAAAATTACCGCACGCATATTTTCCTTTGACATTTCCATTTTTGCAACCGACTTGTCACCGTAGAATAGACTCTACAATAAAACTATTCGACCGATCAAGAAACATTCTTTTGTTTTCGAATTCAAAAAGATGAAAAAGCCATATACAACGTGTAACGTTAAATGCGCAAAACCTGAATATAGTTTGATCAGAATAACGAGCAGAATTAACTGAACCACTTTTTAACATAGGTCAAATTTTTCAACAAATCTTCGTTAAAAACGTTGCCGTGTCTATTTATTAATAGGTCAAGCAACCCAATGTCAGCGCGATAAAGCGTCGTCGCAGACGCAAGAAACGATCAGAATGGCCAGTAAAACTAAAACAGCACACAAAACCTTTACAATTGTTTTAATAACTTATTTTCTCTCTGAAATAGGTCAATTGAATTAAAAATCAGTTGGTGTTTGTCTGAGGTTTTGCACATTTAACGTTACACGTTGTATATATTTTTTTTTAATAATTGCGGGAGATTTGTAAACGACACGACTTAAAAGGCAGCCTTCGTAGCACTGCTGGTCAGTGTCATTTTGTGTGTTGAACAAAATATGATTCGCGAGCGTAACAAATATGACCTCAGAATCAGAATTATAAAAGTCATCGATACAACCCTCTAAGTTCATACAACCCTATTGAATGACTTTCGTGAAATATCAATCAATAGTCCCTAGAGCATTCCCCTTAAAAGAAAAGGAAAGATGATAGGAAGGTGGAAAAAACAGTCGGATGTATGGCGTTGGTTGCGTTTCACCGTAGCATTGCAAGGTGTAAAGAAAGTTGTGACACGCATGGAGAAATTATAGTTCTCATCGAATAATAACCTAGCTATAACAGAAGACGTTTTGTCTGAGGAATGAGTTGTAAATAAATACCTTCGAAGAATTAAGCAATTAGGCAACAAAAAAATTAACATAGGTCTCGTTGCATCGGGGTCACAAATAGAATAAGTCGTTAGGAAACAATTCTATTTTTAGGTTATCAATTAGGTCGGATGCCAGCACTTCAAGCTACTATAATCTGTCAACTTTAATAGATTTTCAACTTTATCGCTATTAACATTAGTTCAAGGCTGATTGGGAAAATGTGACGGTTTTGGGTAGATTGATGTGCTGGCGTCATCATACATCATCATTTTTGGATTGGTCATCGTAGCTCGGTTGGCGAAACCAGAATCTTGCTGCAACCTTAACCCCTTAGTCACTAATAATAGTCCTCCAGACTGAATTTCGACTATGACAGCCAATCTCAACAGAGCGCGATGTTAACACAACGCCATTGGCGCGGGAGATATTATAGTCTACAAGTGTGTGCGCAGACACAGATGCAATCTCTCCTCCCTCACTCTCATAGTCCGATGGTACGGCAATTCGACACGACCGGAAAGAGATCAGGCTTAACGTACTCACTAAACTCGATCAAAGATGACATATTTCTCTTCCCTTCACGGCCTACGTAATTAGGGTCATCAATCAATTAACTGTACCTACATCTCACTATTTGTGTCACAACATTAGGGCCCTCCATCTAGTCCATCCCTCCTAACAATTCACCATACTCATTGGCTGCCTTGTTCCATCCACTGCTGAGTATCGGCCTCCTCCCTTTTATGCCATGCTTCCCTGGTCTGTGCGAGGCTCATCTCTCCGAGCAATTAAAATCTGTCTAGTATTTTCCGAACTATGTTGGGGTCGGCTTCCAGTCTAACCGGATGCAGCTGAATACCAGTATTTTACATGGAGCGACTGCCCATCTGACCTCCACAACCCAGTGTCTGGATAATACGATACTCCTTGGTAAGACTGGTTGTCATACTTTCGGGCTGCTGACGTCCCGTAACGACAGTCAAAGATCTGCGAATGACAGCACAGCCACCATCGGCTTAACCTGCTTTCTGAGGCACAGAAGGATCTCGGAATGTAAAGATGGTCGCCCATCCACAGACCAACCTCGGTAAGCGTAGCTTAACCTGATCGACGCGTTCGGCGGTTTTGACTTAGCCATGAGCCAATATCTCCTAGCAATTAAGCCTATGTATTTTTATTTTCAGATCCTCTGTACCCTTTGAGATTTTTCCCGGGGGCTATCATGGCGCCTTTGATCGGAAACTTCTTCCAGACTGCATTTCTGGCAGTAGTTATGATATCATGGCTCTCGCAATATCACGGACTAAGACAGGTACGTTAACAAAAGCATGTTCTTTGGTTGCCAACAGGCTGACGGCTCGATGGAAAGGCGTTGCCGAATCTTACCGGCAATCCCGGAGTTACCGACTTAGCTTGCAGAGTAAGCAAACCGAAGTGGCAGTGGGCTGGCCATGTCTGTCGAAGGACCGATGACCGGTGGAGCAGACGGGTCCTGGAATAGAGATCGAGTATCGGCGAGCGTAGTAGTAACATGCTGAGCTGGACTCCCATTTGGCACAACCTTGAGACGCACACCGCACTGTGTATTTACGTGATTTGTCACAGTGTCATTTTTATTTCGATGTGTGTGATTTATTTATTTTTATATCGGCAACTTGTTTTTATCTATTTAATTGATGTAACTAGTTATCATCTTATTGTAATTTTGTGTGTTGTGCTGTCTTTTGTGTGCGCCAAATAAATGATTTATCTATCTATCTATCTAGTATAGGACGCCCCCCAGCTATATGGATCGACGAACTCTAGAAAGTGGCTAGGACAGACTGGATGCGAAAGGCAGAGGACAGGGTGTTGTGGCACAGCCTGGGAGAGGCCTATGTCCAGCAGTGGACTGTGATAGACTGAGTTGACCCGCAATTCTAGGAGTAACCGATGTTAGATATAAAGTTGATTGGTTCTAAAGCCTTGTAGCGCATTTGGGTAACAAATATCTCTTTCTGGAGGATATAAGAGACCAAAATAAGTTTTGGACATGTTTTTCGTTCAATATTATCGTTTTCATTCTTGGCGCTTAGCATAATCTGCTTCTAGCTGGTACACAGGCCTCCTTTCTGTGAGAAGGAGTGGGCCGTAATCCACCACGCGGGCCCAGTGCGGATGGGCGCTTACTATAACTAAAGTAATATTGGCGCTGATTCCCCTGTTCACAAACTAAACTAAATTTAAGTTCTGTGCATGTTTTTCTTTCTATTTCATTAAGAAAAGGACAGAAGATAAATATTAGTTTAATCCTGTCAAATTAGTCAGCGCCTGACGTAAATTGACGTATTTTTAGCAGCCAATTTTTTTATCACTTCTAAACTTGTCCATGGAGTATCTTAATTTGACAGAACTAAACTAATATATTTTATCTTCTGTCCTTTTCTTAACGAAATAGAATGAAAAAGATTCACTGAACTTAAATTTAGTTTAGTTTGTGAATAACAGAATCGACACCATTATAAATAGAAAAGATTTGATATTTTGTGTTTGTATGTTACGTTTTCGCGCTAAAACGGCTGAACAGATTTGGATGAAAATTGGCACACGAGCTGACCATGAGCTGGATAAGGACATAGAATACTCTCAGACTGTTCATCTTGATATTCCCACGGGATCGGAACCTATGCGGATGAAACCGCGGAATCTTCTTCTTCTAAATAAATAAAGAAGAGAGAGAGAGTCTGTGTAGAGATTACCCCTTGGTATTCTCTGTAATTATTGATAGATTACAATAGTTCTATCACTAACAGAAAAGTCAACTCTTTGCGAATACCATAGAATAATTATGTTCCTTCAACGTGGATGAAATCGCAAAACAAGTAAGCAATTATAATTCATAAAGACATAATTTCTTCCAGAACGACAGAGGCCTCGTCTCCTTCTACCTGTTCAAGTTCGTGCTGGTGGGTCTGTGCGTGATACCCGCCTTCATGCTCGGCAACTGGCAGAAGTTCAGCAGCTACCTGGACCCGACCTTCAACTACATGATGGACCCCGACTATCCTGTAAGTTTTGCTAGCCTAATACAGAGGCTGCAGGGACAGCGGCGCGCAAACTGAAAGCATGAATTCAGCACATGATTCCAGACCAGCACCCTAATTGCGTAACACACTATTACTCTCAATTTGAATCATTTTGAAGCATATTGCTGATCCATTGCTACATATCGCTCATCCAATAGAACAACGACGTAATTACGAAAATGTTTTCTTGAGTTTTCTTGAGTTTTCTCACGAAATTATTACAAATTATTATTGATATTAAAGTAACATACATAAAAATATTAAATATTTTAGCATAATCATGGGAAATCTATCATATTTTCAATTTCAAACTTTTAAAACGTTCTCCTGAAAAATAGCTAACGTAATTACGTCATTGTTCTATTGGATGAGCGATATGTTCGAAAAATGTGTCTGCTCAACAACGTAAATAACGCAATGAATGTTGTTGAACTGTCAAAATGAAACCCATTGCTACTGATAGTGTTACGAAATCAGCCTACCGCTAGTGCAGAAAATTTTCGTCGGTTACCGAAAAAAAAAAAGCATCTGTGTCATAGGAAAGTGCAATACCTGCAATGTCAAAATGAATGGCAGAGCTTTTTTTTATAACCGTCGATAACCTTCAACGCAGGGGGTTTCCGAATCATGTACTGAACCTGCCAGCCACCCTGTATTGTACAGTCAAGTCTTTTATATCATCGTCAGTTTTCGAATTCTTCCTTTTATCAAGCCAGCTACTCAAGCAAGCCAGCTACCCTAATTGCGTAACACACTCAATTTGAATCATTTTGAAGCATATCCATTGTTCCATTTGTTCGAAAAATGTGTCTGCGCAACAAATGTTGTTGAACTGTCAAAATGAAACCCATTGCTACTGATAGTGTGTAACGCAATTACCCTGCTGGACACGTAATACCTTTTGAAGCTACGGCCGGCACTGACAGACCATTGCATAGAAAATATTTTTAATTACTTGATAACAAAGATCAAAATCAAATCACCTTGAGTTGACATCAACCTAAAACTGTTTTAATGGCTTGGCCATTTGTGAAATATATATATTTTTTTAAATATTAAAAAAAAAAAATCTGAATCTGTTAAGAAGATGGCTGAACTCATTCTGCAGTATTGACATTACGACCCAGTAGCAGGTACGGCGACATAATGTCAATACCGCGAAATAATGCCGAGTCGGTAAAGCAGATTCGAAGGTGACGAACATATTTTGGATCCGGAATTCCCCAATGAAGTAGACAAAGGTGATTGCCTGACCCAAGGATTGAACCCATTGCAGGTCCCGCTTAGCCCCTTAGTTTCGCATGAGTTGCGCTTACGATCATTTTTGTTATTGATGACTTAAGTATAGGAATTGTAATCAAATACTGTTAGTTTTAGTTGCTCCTAAAATTCTGAAGTATCTTATAGGTTTTTTAAATGCCATGCTGAACCCGAATAAATTGAAATAAGGGCAAGAATGATGATGGTGATGAAGTATTTTAAAGCTTTTTTTATTTTATTTTCAGCTCGTGAAACTATGGTTCTTCTGTGCAATCACGATATACTTCTTATACTTAATAATATTGATCATAAAGGCGTATAGTGATTTGAGGAATATGCCATTTTTTGGTGAGTCTTCCAATAATATTTTTCCACATATTACCCTACAGCGTCTGAACTTTTTAATATGCCTCGTTTCCCTTTAAAATATAGCAAGTTATTTAAATTGATTTTTCTATGGTTAGGGATCTTTCTCAATACTGGAATGATAAAAGAAAACAGCCGGTCGATTCTGTAAAAATCTCACCGTGAAATCATAAGTGAAGTGAGCACTTAATAGTGTTAATCCTTAGCGAATGACAGCTCACTACACGCTCACTTCACCCAAGCTTTCACGGTGAGATGGTTACAGAATCGCACGGCAGTTGTATTTTTACATTTCTGCCCGAAATCCCCGACAGTCCCAGAAGGAGGGTAAGTACCTAATGATTTTTTTTGTAAAGTAAGTACTCATTTATTATCCATTTGTTTCTTGCAGACATCAGACTCCGTTGCTTATCAATAGTGGTGGGTACAGTGACATCCATCACAACAGTGCTGGCCCTACAGGGATGGGGCCCCGCAGCTTTGCAAGACCACTGGGCCTGCCAGCCAAAGATACACTTCGACACCTCAGCACCTTTCATGGCCCTCTACGGACTGTTCAACTTTTATATTTACATACTGGCCTATTTGTTCTCTCCTGGCGGTGGAAATATTCATGGTAACAAATTATAACTTTGCAAGATTTAAATTTAAACCAGTGACGTGAAGGAAACTTGTTTGGAGCTCTAAAATTAGGCTGCAAGATTTTTTGAACTAGTAATACTTAGATACCTCACTATCTCGGGTTACCAGTTCAAACATCTTTCAGTTTCATTTTTAATCTAAAAGGGTGTAGCTGTCGTGTTTTTAGTTCATAAACGCCAACCCATTCTAAAGTATACCATGGTGTATTGTTTCAGAAACGGCCATAACCAAAGACAACCCTGCATTCTCTATGATCAACGATTCAGATGAGGAGGTTATCTATGGTTCGGATGAAGAGAGCAGACGTCCACTCAACTCCCACCATAGGATTACTACTGACGAAGATCTATGAATAATTAATTATAAACTTAAAATAATATTTTCCGTAAATGTAATTTTTTCTTGTTATAAAATTCTAAAACTAACATTAGAGGAGACCTGTTTTTTTTAATATCCCTCTATCTTCTACCTTAGCCAACTTTAGGCAATCAGTATAGATTATATACCTACCTATGGTTTTCGTTCTTATTAACCGCAGTAGGAGTTCATTTAGGCCACAGGCACCCATTACGCCTACATAGACGGTGCTGCCCGCTCGACTCTTGCGAGCAATTTCTTGTGATTTCTCGGCGAACAGCTCACCCAGTCGCACGGTCAGGATAATTCAATTCATACTCCTAAATTGCAGCATAAAACCAAATAAAAGTAAATGCGTAGCACTTACACAAAGGTAATTCAAGTACTGTTACTTAATATCATCTAAAGTAGGTATCCGTATTTACTTACACCGAATTAATGTAGGTAATGTTCATTACTAATCATTTGTCAGCAAATTAGTCTTATTAGCAGTTGTTAACATTGTTATAACTTATAATAAAGTTTGTTGCCAAAAAGGACTCTAATGTGTTTACTGTTATATATAATTAACGATTAAGTGCCCTTGTTGAAACAAACTATAATTATTATTTCAACGTTAAATAAATAAATCTATTTTAATGTTTTGTCCCGATTCACCCCTGCATATCTATTCACCCCGTTTGTAGGTACCTAGGTCGACGATAAAATCAAACCCACGATGCCTTTGCAATATACATGTTTGATAAGAGAATTCAGCTACTTTAGGGTCACTGAATCAGCATTCTAAACAGTGGATGAAATCGTCAACCGGAATTCTGCGAATTTGACAAAAAAGGGCGAGAAAAGAAGTCGGCCTCGATTCTTCTTGTACAACATATTATTATCTATATCCACAAAGCTTTATCTATAAAATTATTTAGATAGGCATCTTCATTCTAAAAGAAATGTATTATTCAATGCTATTTTAAATTCATATCTGGTCATGAAGCGCCCTGACGTAGCAAGAGATATGTTGTGAAGTGCCCCTCTGATAAAATAGAAAACTCAAAACCCCTATGAAAGGATAAATATTTTGAATAGTAGGACCAGCAATAAAACATTGTTATTTATTCATTCACTCAACGTCAAATAACGTTGAACATTACTCATGTAGGTAAGCCTCGAACAAAACTGCCGACTGCAGCGGGTCAACGACCTGAGCTCCTGGTCGCTTGTAAGCGTACCCAGCGTAGTGTTACTGAGAATCAAGTTACTAAGTAATCTCGGTCGGTAATTTGCAATATGATGTCAGTTGCTACGCTAGGAAACCTACCTTCACGTAAGTATTTCGAAAAGAAGTCTAGCGATTTTCCTATCTTGTTTAATTCATATTTTTTTATGTTGTATTGAAAGAGATTTCGGCTTTTTGCGTATTGGAATTGAGTGTCAGGACAGACAAAAGTTTTTTTTTTTTTTTGGAGTTCTCAACGAAGGACTTTCACTCTGACTTGTGAGAAGGTAAAAGGGTTGTCGTGTTCAAATTGGACTTCAAACCGGACCGGCAAACTAAGATAGGGCTGCATGCTATTCGCTTACTCGATTTAAGGCCGGGTTTACCATATCGGAAGATCCGATCATCGATAGTGAAACCATACTTACGGAACGTAAAAGCACTGCAATATTTTCATACATATTATTTACGGAGACGCTATCGAGTTTCGACTGTGCAAACTCATGGTAGAGCTACTGTAGCCTGTAGACTTGTACTCTGCCGGAATTAAGGCCGTACTAGGTATGTAATACCTACCTAAATACTAGTTTGAACATGTCAATCGGGTCAATTATTTGATACTTCGATACAAAAAGACAAGACTGAGAATAACCAGACTTCAAGACAGAAATTACCCGGTGTCAATATCCAAAAAGTGAAATGAACTAAGGTCAAATAGTAACCGAGGCCTGTAAAAAACCCGTATCTGCCTCAAAACATGAAAACCTTCCGAAATTTATATATTTTAATTTTATTTTATATATAATTTTATAATATGCTCGTGTCTTTTTTGTCACATTTTAATACTTATAGAAAGAAAATATCTAGAATAACAAATGTGACGCAGAATAAGAGCCCGACGAATATCATCCATCATGGAGCAAGGTGAAAACAAGTTTCAAAGACCAAACCAGGGGGAGCAATTCCCGTAATTTTAAGAACGTTTAGTCTGTCTCTATCTCAATCTCAAAGTTTCAAAAATACCTCTAATGTCCTTACATTTTTGACAAGTTTTTAACATTGATTGTCGATTTGACATTGATCGAGATTTTCAACGTTTCTTAAGTACAGGAATTGGCCTTCAGCTTGTTCCAGATAGATAAAGAATGTCCAAGGTCGATACAGACTGCCCCCAGATGGATACAGACTGTCCCATATCGAACCAAACTGTTCCAGATAGATACAGACTGCCCCAGATCGGTACAGGTTATCCCAGATCGAAACAAGCTGTCTCAAAACTATACAGTCTCAAATCGATACAAACTGTCTCAAATCGATACATACTATCTCAAATTGATACAGACTGTCTCAAAACGATACAATCTGTCTCAAATTGAAACTAGCTGTCTCATATCGATAGACTGTCCCGGATGAATACATACTGTCCCAGATCGAAACACTGTACTAGACCCGTACAGACTGTCCCAGATCTAAACAAGCGGTCCCAGAAGGATACAAACCATCTCACATCGAAACAGGCTGTACCAGATCGATCCAGTCTGTCCTAGATCGAACAAAACTGTCCCAGATAAGTATAGACTGCTCTAGATCGATACAGATTTATCTGAAATCGAAATAAACTGGCCCAGAACTAAACTAGCTGTCCCAGAACGAAACAAGCTGTAGCAGATCAATACAGACTGTCCCAGATATGGACTGCCCCAGATCGACACAATTATCTCAAATCGAAATAAGCCGTTCCAGATCAATCCAGACTGTTCCAGATTGTAACATACTGTCCCAGACCGAAGCAAACTGTCTCAAATCGATACAGAATGTCTCAAATCGATACAGACTGTCTCAAATCTATACAGTTTGTCTCAAATTAATAGACTGTCCCAAATCGATACAGACTGTCTCAAATCAATGCAGACTGTCTCAAAACGAAACAGACTGTCCCAAATCAATACAAATTGCCTCAACCCAATGCAGAATGTCTCAAATCGATACAGACTGCCTCAAATCGACACAATTTGTCTCAAATCAATACTAATTGTCTTAAACTACTACAGACTGTCTCAGATCGACAAAAGACTGTACTAAATTAAAACGAGCCGTCTCATATCGATAGACTGCCCCAGATGAATACATACTGTCCCAGATCAAAACATTGTACTAGACCCGTACAGACTGTCCCAGATCTAAACAAGCGGTCTAGGACAGCTTGTTTAGATCTAGGACAGTCTGTGCCAAATCGTTAAAGACTGTCCCAGATGGATACAAACCGTCTCACATCAAACAAGCTGTACTAGGTCGATTCAGTCTGTTCTAGATCGAACCAAACTGTCCCAGATAAATACAGACTGCTCCAGATCGATACAGATTATATCAGGTCGAAATAAACTGTCCTAGAACGAAACAAGCTGTCCCAGATCAATACAGACTGTCCCAAATCGAACCAAACTGTCACAGATATAGACTGCCCCAGATCGACACAATTATCTCAAATCGAAATAAGCCATTCCAGATCAATACAGACTGTTCCAGATTGAAACATGCTGTCCCTGACCGAAACAAACTGTCTCAAATCGATACAGAATGTCTCAAATTAAAACAGACTGTCTCAAATCAATACAGATTGTCTCAAATCTATACAAACTGTCTCAGATCGATACAGAATTTCTTAAATTACTACAGACTGTCTGAAATCGATACAGATTGTCTCAAATTACTACAGACTGTCTCAAATGTATACAAACTGTCTCAAATAAAAGCAGACTGTCTCAAATCGATACAGACTGTCTCAAATCTATACAGTTTGTCTCAAATTACTACAGACTCCCAAATCGATACAGACTGTCTCAAATCAATGCAGACTGTCTGAAATTGATACAGACTGTCCCAAATCAATGCAGACTGTCTCAAATCAATACAGACTGCCTCAAATCAATGCATACTGTCTCAAATCGATACAGACTGTCTCAAATCGATATAAACTGTCTCAAATCGATAAAGACTGTCTCAAATCGATACAGACTGTCTCAAATCGATACAGAGCGTCTCAAATCGATACAAACTGTCTCAAATTAATGTAGACTGTTTCAAATCGTTATAAACTACGAGGAATCGATACAAGCTGTCACAGAACAAACCCGGATGTTCTAGCTTCAAGTCTAAACGAAACACCCTCCATAATCCCGTTGAAACAAACGCTTACCATGCAACCTAAGTACATGTCTTTAAAATGTACGATTGTATGGTCTTTAACATGGAAAACACGAGGGTTTACAAGTGACCGGAATTGTTTGGAATCGTGTTAAATACACGACCATAGATTTAAAAAAAAAATTACAGCCGTGCGCATTGAAGAGCGTTTAACGATTATCTGCCCGATTTGGTGATGGCAAATTTCTGACTGGGTGACTCCCAGATCAGATGGGTTAATGTCGACTAACGACGTCTACATTCCGAAGTCAATTTTTTAAGTCCAAACTGGCCCCAGAAACCAATTAAAATATTTCCTTCCCTGGAGAACAAAAACAAAATATTCCTAGCAAAAATCCGCGTCTGCCAAGAAGTACAGTCATCACGTAAAATTAACAAAAGGAGTCACGACTGTTACGAGCCTTGTTCTAAATAAAAAATAGAAGAACAAAAATAAGTGTAATCACGATTGTAGCTCCTGCACACAATGGATTGAATTGCAACATCTTTTCAACATCCGTCGTTCCCTTCTCATGGTATAGTTCCACAAATGAAGTAAGTAAAACATCAATGTACAGACACCAGCACATCAAGCTACTACAATCTGTCAGATTTCTTTAATAGATTTTCAACTTTATCGCTAAAGCATAAGGTTCAAAATTGATTGGGAAAATCTGACAATTTCGGGTAGCTTGATGCGCTGGCGTCTGTACGTCATTGTCGAACAGGGGTCGACCTATAAAGGAGCCGAGAAAGGCATTCCGAGCTGTCTGAAGCCTACTAATTCGAAAATGATCCGTCAGATTAGTGTATAGTCTATGGTCAGTAACTCCGTGGATTTTGCGCTGCTAGGTCATCTTTTTTGACACGGCATTCTCGCAAAAACATTTTAAAGACCATCCTATGAAATTAATTAGCCCTACGTTACAATAAGATCCGAATCCTCATATCGCATTTCGTTGGAGACCTTCTAATTACACCCTTGTGTATAAATAAACCTCTCGCATGACATTTTGCTCAGAATAAATGTAATACGAGCAGCTACAGCTAAATATAATGCCACACTCATAAGAGGAATATTCAACAGTGATAATATTCTCATTAACGTGTCATTATAGGTAGACTTTAAAAACTAGGTCTGTTATTATCTCCCAGCCTATCATTGCGTGATTTAAAAAACCCTCACAAAATATATAATTAATAATTATTATTATTAATTATTTTCTTCAAATTAGCGCCATGTTGGACGTTCCTTTGCAATATGAAATGGCTGATCTTACTATTTGGAAAATGCGCAAACGCACTCGCACAGCACATGCATGGAAGTTTACTTTTACTTATCTTTAACATAAAGTATTGTTTAAAAATATTACTTGATCGATTGGTTGACTACTCTGTATGCCATTTCGATTACAAGGCTGCCATCCCTGACACAGTCTATCCGCCATTTTGTGGTGTTTCGAGTTTTCGACAAAATGGCGAACAGAAATGATTCTCGAACTCGGAAATGAAATGAAATGAAATGAAATTGTTGACATTAAAATTTTAATCTCGAAGGAATAATAAATAATAATTAGCAATGTCCCTAATGATAATATTATTACAACTGGAAATTCAATCTATGGATATAGTCTGTAAATTGTTCAGAGGATGCGTGTGCGCAATGAGTATGACGGGATGTGGTTGCAGCACAGCAGCGGGTAGAGGGCGCTGGCGCGCGCCGCACGGCTCCGCGGGCAGCGCCTGCGGCGTCGCTGCGGTGCGCCGCAACACTGCGCCGCCGCGCATCACGCAAGTCA